>JACJUM010002543.1:4426034-4540424 GCA_020976665.1 Heortia vitessoides
TATATATATATATATCAATAGATTATAACCTCGATATATGACGGTGATTGTAAGATACATTTGTACAATATTTTTATTTCATAGATAAGACGATACGTGCATAATTGGTTCTTGAACTCGAACTATGTTGATACCATAATTTGTTTTTCTACCCGAATGCAAGGTTGAGAACATTCGATGCCACTTACTTGTTACCTTTAACTTATCACCTTTGACTGGTGATTATGAACGTCATCCTAATTCACAGATCGTTATTACTGTATTAAAAATATTAATGGCTACTTAAGTTTTTTTTTATTGAAGTGGTAACTTTTAGCTTCTTATTTTTATGACTATAGAATATAATAATTAATTAATACACGAGTTAATTAACGGTAATTATTAAATACGGTTCCTACGAATTTTATTTAGCAAGTACTCAGTTAGATTTAATTTTGAATACGGAAGATTAAAATATACATTCGGCAGTGATACTTTACACATTGATTTGATGCAATTGTGAGAACCATTTATTTAATCTTATCAATGATATGTCAATGAAAGGCCGTAAGATTTTCAATGCGTCAAAAATATCTGGCAATTAGGCATTTAAAAAAAAATATGTATAATAGATCCAGTCGTAGGTTGCATTATAAAGACTTAATACTATATTAACAGAATAATTGACCTAAAAATGTATATTATTTAACTCTTGCTTATTTATTTTTACAAACCTTTATTTATGTGCCCTTGTTCATCCCACTTAATTCTGTAATTATCCTGTAGTTATCAAGTTAAAATAAATTAATTTAATTTTTTCACATGCACTATGGCATTCATTGCATATGTAATGTAAGAAACGATAACATCTGTTGCTTAGATGATCATAGTAGTCCTAGAGCTAACAGCCTTATTGGAAGTATTTAAGGCACTAAAATATGTTTACTAATAAAAAATAGGTATTTCAAGAAAAGCTTAATGGTAACAAATTTTCATAAAAACAGTAAATTTGAATGCGAGCTTTTCTATATTTTAAATATTAATATGAAGAATGAATCATAAAAAAAAAACAAATCAATCGCTTTCCATTTAAAGAATTAAAGTAATTTCAATAATATATTGTCAGGTCTAATTATAACGAAAATAAATAAGGGTTGATTTTGGCCCACTATCCATCCGCTTAATGGTAATCATTACCGCAGCCAATAAACGTTCGCGCCATTACCAAAATATCAAGAACGCGTCGCATATCCTAAAGCGGCAGGAAGATATTATGTCATTACTGAATCTCTACAACATCTCTATTTGGCGGTAGATGTCGAAAGTATCAATATATCGATATTTGTCTCTGGTCTACCTCCACCCTTCTGCCAATATTTTTTGGTTGTCAATATGATTACAGATATACCTACAGATGTTTTTTTTGTATGGCTTTGTCGACAATATACTTATTGACTTAGTCGAAAAGTATACTTTCATACAGTCTGGGTTATAGTAATCGTCATCGTAGCCTATTGACGCTAGTACTATTAAAAGGATATTACAAGCGCGTTTAATACCCTGTGTCTTGAAATTGTTATGTCACAAATCCTTAAATACCTACCTAATAGTGTCCACCTCTACAAAGCTAGTAGATATAGACACTATTGTCTAGCTCTCCAACTACAAAGAGTAGGGGGATACGTTTCGTAGATCTATGTTTACTTGATCAACGTTACAAAATACATTCAAACTGATAGACAGTTCTAGGCACTCTAGTTTATGGAGTGGTCGGTCAGGTTCGATTCTTGGTCGAGAGAAATTTCGAAATACGTCATTTTAGAAGGGAGGCGTCTGTCATATTTTTGCCTTTTTATTTCTATTCATTAGTGGTTGGTACCTGAACAAGATTCTGTCATTTTAATCTAACACCGTTGCGTTACGCACTAGTAAACGCTCTAGCTTCGCTTGGCTAGGAAGGCACATAAGGTAGGCCTCTTACAAAGGTTTTTGCATTGATACCTCACTCTCACCTAATTCCACCGCCTAATAGCAGTGTCCGAATTGTGTGTTGACTTCATAACATGAAAAAGGAAAAAAATATGAAAAACATTAATATCTCTACAAATTATACAAAATATAAGCGATTTCTACTTCTTTACTTTCCTTATGAGCAACTTTGCTCTATCATGGCAACTATTTTTCAAGTTTCAGTCAAAAGTTCTATTATTGCGAAGTAAGGGTCGCCAGTATTACTTCCTCAGTAAATACTAAAAAGCTTTAGGAAGAAAAAAATGTATCAGTTTTAGTATTATACAGTATACATTATTATAACAAGAATATTTAAAAGGTAGGTAGGTATATGATCAAACTAAAAAAGGATAAAGGCAAATGTTTATGCTTTATATTAATTATATTGTAGTTTATATTATATTATATTGTTTTAGATTAATATTATAGTACTATAAATACTATTAATTATTATCGTGGCCGAGTTTAGATCAATGGGCGATATTGAAATCAAGTTGTAAGGGCTAATCAAGAGGTGAGGATAAAAACAGAATCAGAAGATGTTACCACGTTATGTAGCAGTTAAATTGTGTGATTGTCGGTGGTCATATCAACCCGACCTACGCGCTACTGGTATTTAATATCGTCAGATTTACTTTAAATCATGGCATACAATATAATTATTAATTACAATAATATTAAAAGTTAAAAAAGCTGTCGAAAAAGTAGCGACATAAATATTTATAATGTCGAAACACGTCAGCTGGTATAAGATTTTTATTTTTATATTGCACACAGATTTTAATTTCTGTAAAATTTTCCTTTGCAAATGACACAACTTAAACCGATGTTTAAAAAATCACATTATAAATTATATTTTTACAAACACACAGTCAAATAAGATGTATGCTGTATGTTGACTAGTCCGAGTACTTGGTGCAGGTGTTGACTCATCTATTGGTTAATTTGACTCAGCCTTACTGTGATTTATAAACAGCCGAATTGAGGCAAGACTCTACCTTTTCGGGTCGCTAAAAAGTTCAAGCAGGATACACAAAATAAATGGAAATGCATACACGAATACGTATTTGAAATAATAATCTCTGGAGTAATAGGGGGTGGCTGCTCTATTATTGTATAACTTATTAAAGTCCTTTCAGTAGTTTTCTTGAAAAATTTAGATGACGAACATCTATTTTTCAACCTTTTGTGTTAGTTAACTTAAGTTTGGAACAGAATTAAACCTTCCCTCCAGGGAGAGAAGGGTTCATCCGTTTCAATTATAGATTAATTCGCTATCAATTACTCGTATGTTGTATATACCTACGTAACCCTTTTTCACTGTTCAAGTTTATTATTTTTTAGTAAAACTTTGGTAAACGTTTCAATATAAAGTCAACCATTTTTAAATTCATATTATTAGGATCGATGATAGCTCTAATTTATGACCTTAACAGCGTAGCAAACTCGGATGTGAATCGCGCCAGAACAAGTAAGCAAAAACTACTTCTCGAAAATACTCCAGTTTTTTTTATTACTAGGGAATTTATACCATATATAAAATACCTTTAATAGTATCTTATAGCATCTTTAACCTAAGGTTGTATAACTGACTAGCTGAGACCGTGACTTCGTCCGCATAGTAGCTTAGGGCAGCATAATTACTTTCAAACGACAAGTTTCCATTTTCGGCCGTCTTCGTAATTTTTTTTATTGATTTATGGTCCACTCCTACTCGTCATAGCGTGATAGCATATAGCCTAATTTACTCCTTGTTATATCAGCTGTCTAATAGTGAAAGTCCTACCAAAACCGGTCGAGCCGTTTCAGAGATTATCTTAAACAAACAGACAGTCAGACAAAAATGTTCATATATTATTTTGTTATTGTATACATTCATGTATGTATTGATATTGATATTTTACACTTTATTATCAAAAGACGTATTTCAAAGAAGACACGAACTATTTTGTATATTAATTTAATTTTTACTTCTAGATTGGCAAACAAACTTATAACTGATACCGTCGTTGACTCCAATGGTGATGTGATAGGTAAATTTGAATTGTGAAAAACCTTGAATTGTGTTAGAACTTGTAACTAGAATTTATCATCATACCAGTCGTGGGATGTCTGCTGTTGGACATGATCTGTCTATCATTACCATACATTTGAGCCACACTTCTCGCTACGCTGAGTTGAATTTGATGGTAATCGTAGAGCGTAGCTTTGACGGAGTCATATTTGCCTTGTACAGAGTTTGCCTTTTACGACACTAGAAGAGGATACATCGGTCTTTTAAATACTAACGACAAAACATAATAAAAAAAATAAAAAAATGGAACACTATTCGTAAGTGGCTTTTTTGAAATTCAATCACTTACTTCTAGCTTAGTAAATCCTTCGCTGTTCAGGTTTAATTTTAACAACAGTCAATATTTAACTTTTATTAACAGTTACGATCTTGTGAATTAGACAGAATCTGTTTTGTTGCGTGTGTTATGACATAATAACACATATTAGGCATGGTGCTGTTTTAACTACGACTGTACTATTGTCGTCTAGTGCAAGATTTCATTTAGTAATCACGTACATATCTCTGAACTTGCATTTCGCATCTAAGTATGTCAAAATGCCAGCTAAGCGCGAGTAGCACATAATTACGCGGTGTATTCGCACCGCACACGACACAATGGTATTGTGTGAATATTGTGGTAAATCGCTAAACGTCTCGGCGGAGTGCGCTGCTGTAGTAATGTCTAAGTGTCCATTGGGCAACCGGCATTCGGAGATGCTCCGATAATCTGGGATGTATCACTGTTGCTTTATTGTTTGCGTTTGGTGGCCTCTTTCACTGTTAAACTTTCGATGGGCATAGTAAGGTGTTCACTCTAGACGCGGAAGAGCCTCATTATTGATGCCCCCTAGACATGTAAAAATACTTTAATACAAATTCACACAAGTGTTCTTACCATTACTGTTAACATTTAAATAAATAAATTCCTTCAACATCTTATACATTGACCTGAGTCCGTGATAAGTCGCTTAAAGCACTTATGTTATATTTGTCCTGGATGAGGACCGAATCCACGACCCGGGCCCGTCATTTAATTTTGAAAATAGATCAATTAGCATCTATAATTGTCACTATAGAGCATTCTTGGCAATGCTATGTTCCAAATGTGAACTAGGGAATGCATATGCATGTCAATTTAATTTAATTTTTGTTCAATATTATAAGTATTTTCAGCAGATTCGGTAAACACGACTACTGCCTACAAGCAATATCTTTCAATTTTGAAATCAATGTACAATTGGTAGAGTTCACTATCAATTGAAATATTTAGACTGATATGTACCAATAGGTCATGTAGCTTTGTTGAATGTTCTACAAGCTATATAATACGAATCTGACAATATTTCTCAATCTATAATAAACCCTACAGATCAGGCATTGAGTCCAAAATCATTATTAATTTTTGAATGATTAATTTTATTAGTACATTGAATACTAGAACAACTCGTATTGTGGCCATTTGTTATGGTTGTGGATGACCGTTGAATAAATTACTTGTGTATTGTACTAAGACAAGACGATAAATGGTACTTGTAAATTATTCTATGATAGATGGAACGCACCGGAACAGCTGTTGCTGCTGCATCAGTCGTGTCTGGTGTTGTATTTACATTTTGGCATTAAACGTTTAGAAAAATGTCGGACTGGGCACGTTATCATCATTACAGCCTTTTCCACTGTTGGACAAAGGCCAACCAATACTATATTTAGGGTTTTCGGGTTTGCAGTTTGCATCTAGCACGTCCTGCGGTTGCTGCGTTGCTCATCTCTGCCCAATTGCATTCCTGTACCGCAGTGGCCTGTTACGATACCTGGTAAATAGAAAAGAAATAAAAGAGGCACTATTTTCTTTGCCCACGGCTAAGTACATGCAGTCGCATCTGATATATTTAATAAGATTTTAAACTGAGCTTATAATTAAAATTTTATTTCATTAATAAACAACAAGCTTGTTTAAAAAACAATCAAAACAGTATTAATGATGTTCATCCTTACTTCCTTACTAATATTATAAACAGCTGAACTATGTGAGTATGGATGTTTGTAACTATGTGTAGATGTGCGGATGTATATCTATGTTTCATACTTTTCTTCGCCGGAATGGTGAAATAAATTTGGATGGAATTTTCCAGAGATATTATTGATAGTCTGGACAGTCTAGTACTTTTAATTTCATTAATGCTTTAAATTCTAGTTATAAATGTTTAAATTCCTTTATTTTTTCATTTTTTCTTTGTAGAATCGGCACGACTTTTGGTATAGTTTAGCTATCGCTCAACATAGATATCCTTCAATAACAAGAGCTCCTCAGATGAGATATAAAGTAAAGACCGCGAGAATATAATCGCGGTCGGAGTGCTTGTTTTGAATATCATAACATTTTGATCGACATCGATAAGAATAAACTTAACCAATACGAAATAATTTAAAACTTGTGTATACAATTAACCAAATGGACCCATAGAATCCAGTCATTCGACCCGAATAAAAACAAGAGGATATATTAAATGTAATAAAAAACCTATTAACGCTAAATAAACATAATAGTTCTTATTAAATACCTGTTTAATGTGTATTAATGTTTAAGATATTTTACTGCAGATGTACTTAATGAGCCATGCTATAACAAAACAAAATTTGTCATGGTGTTTTTTGATAAAATACCTACATAATGTCAGTAAATATACTCATAGGTATAATATTAAGGAAGCAAATAACCTATAATATATACTAAATGTTGTAAAATGTATAAATATATAAAACACATTTAATCCAATATAACATATTCAATTAAGGGACCACAAGAGATGGTCTAAATAATGGTATGTACAATATTTTTTAGGCCACTAGCTTTATACATGGGACTTGTTCTGTATAAAGTTCATTTGTCCGGTATCAAAAGTAGCCTAAATCCATTTCTAGGATCAAAGTCAAATATATGTTTATCAAATCGTCAAAAAAAATCTATGTGTGTAGATTTGCTAATTACCATTTCACACAACCGACCGTTGACCCTGACAACCAGTGTTACAAGAGTCATTTAAGCAAATAGGTCATTGAGTGTCCTACTTTCATACTATTCTGCCAGCACCAGACGGGTCTTAGAAGCTTATAGCAGGTTTATAACGCGATCCACCAAAAAAGACCCTACAAGAAACATGAATGGTGATAAGGGTTCCAACAACACTTAATGGTACATATTATTAACGCCCGTACCATCGTCGATGCTAACTCAAGCAGTTTCATCATTAATAGAATCTTTCCTTAGCTGTAGCAATAAGTTTATCTTTGATGCAATTCTAATCTGTTAATGCTGTCAAATCAATCATCTGTATCAGGCTTACATTTAAAGTTCCTTACTAAAAAAAATCCTCCGTTTTTGACTTAGGTCAAGATTCTAGAAAAGGTCAACGTCGACGTAAAAGTTTATTTAATAAAACAAAATCTATATTGTAAACCCGAGACATCAGTAGGCAATAAACAAAATTTAATTATTAATTTCAACGGGCGGCCTTATCACACGCCATTTTTTTCAGGCAATATTTGTTTGAAAAAGTAACAGTAGTAACTTACAAGGGTAGGTAGTACGAGGATAAATAGACATTTTGATAAATATAATCTGTCAATAAAAAAACATGGTGTGTGTATCTTAACGTTCGCCGTTTATGCTATTGGATATTAAACTCTAGAGTACTCACATGGTATTACGAATTGTTCTAACTATAAAATGCTTAAAATAATATTAAAACGCGGCGTCTATATTCACCCATGCGCATTTCATGCGTTAGCTCTCATGCAGAGGATGCCAAAAAAAATGTATTAATCATGGCGATTTTAACCAGGATAAAGGTTTAATTCTACTTAAATTATAGTAAAGACATCGGTATTTTAAAAAGTCGGCAAAGTTCAAAAGGAAGTCCGTCCTTCAACTTGACCTGTAGCCAAGGCCAAAACATGTTAAAACACTTTTTTTTGTGACTTGAGATACCATAATAAATTAAATGCTGAGTGGCTTACTGCGTTTCTAAATAAGATTCTATTACAAAAAATATTATATCCTAATTAGTCATAAGTAAAGTATTACAAAGTAATAATAATTAGTTTACTCACTACTAATGATCAAACGTATTGTCATATAAAGTTTATAGCGGAACCAATACAGATTAGGCAAGATTTTTAGGGTACCGTTATCAAAAAGTAGCACTTGTAGTATCGTCAGGATTTACCGATTTACTGGGTGTCCACTGTCCACGTCCTTAGAGGCTGTTAACATAGCTAAAAAATATATGAAATGTGCCCTTTGGAGATCCCGGTCCTGGACTGAAGATGTTGGCGATTGTTATTAGTATGTCCCCAAACGTTTATTCAATATCTATTCACTTTTTTTTACTGCCCACGGGCTTGATAAATGTATTTTCTGGATTATAGGAAAATAAAACTTTTTCCCAGAAGATAAATGGAAAAGTATCAGTTAATGTAGAGACCAGCAATCGGGTAGATAGTAGATATACTCAACCTCACTCGTCGTGTGGGCTTGACACGTAATCAGCCATTTTTATATGCAATGCAGTCGTGCGCGTTAAAGAATTTGAGAGAAATAAATAAATTACGTTTATGCTCAAGAGAAGACATCAACGCGCGCGCATGCGAAATCATTATCCAACCACAGCAGACTAAGATGTGATTTGCGCGGGCAATTTTCCGCTATTCGCTGCGGCCATTTTTTTAAAGTTTCCCATAATTTTATTATTTCTGTATGATACAATTAATGTTATATCTACGTGTTGTAAGTTTTAATGTAACGCACTCCTTGCCTCCTCCTACTGTATTGGATCATTCGAGTAGTCCACAGTTGAAATAGGGTTTGAAAAGGATTTCATATACATAAATCACTACGTGTTAATGGAAGCTCTCTCATCAACGTTGTCTTGTAGGCTCCTTTCTGGTGGATCGCACAATAAATGTGCAGTAAACACAAATTTAAAACTTCAAGTCTTAAATAAAAATAATAATAAATTTACACAACATATATATATATATAAATACATACATAGATCTAAGTCTAAGATAAGTCGTTTTAATACTTAAATATGTATATACATTTTGTTCTGTGCCTGGACACAGAAAAAACACAAATATCATCTTATGAATATTTGTCCTGGTTGGGGATTGAAACTTTGACCACGATCTTTGGCACACAAGCTAGGGTCACTACCATCTGCGCCATAGGACCCGTGATCTGAGTTTACAGTACATGCCGAAAGATTAGTTAAGGCAGGCCTAATGTATGATCTCATGCAGCTGAGTGACGAATCATTAGGGTGGTCCGTATAATAACAATAAAAAATACTAACACTTGATTGTACGCTAGTCAAACGGTTATAAAAATAATTGGATGCAATTAAAAAAAATGTACCAAGGGCGGCCTTATCGAGCGATCTCTTATTTCATATTTGACGGGACCGATGGTGCAGATGGCAGTGACCCTATCTTGTGCGCCAAAGGTCGTAGGTTCGATCCCCATTCAGGACAAATATTTACATGATGATATTTGTATTTGATCTGTGTTTGGGAATAATATATATTTAAATAGAATATTTGTGATTCCTCTGTTGTCTGATGTTCGTACGTGCTTTAAGCGACTTATCACGGAGTTACGTCAATGTAGCAGAATTTGTGGGAACTTATTTATATTAATTTATAGCAATATTGAACTACCTTTTGAAATAAGTGGATTTAAGACAGCTTAAAATAGTACTATTTCTTTATGCGATCCGGTTAATTGTTTTTGCTTGTGAATGTATACTATTTTGAAATTAATTGAATGGTGCTGTAAATTGTAAATACACATGCTACGCATACAGCTACTCGCCGATATAGTTGTAGGTATCTAAATGTGTGAGTTGGAAGAGGGGGAAGCTCTAGAAGGCGAGGCCATGATGTGTAAACACTAATTACAAGCACCTTGCTTCGCTCCCAAACAATGTGAGGCAACTGGCCGTCTCCGCTCAACTTCTGCTGAGGTCATCCATTTCGATTTCGTTGGTGATATGTTCGCAATTAAAATTGTTTCCCGCATAATTTGTCTCGAATAATTTAGTGAGAGACTGTAGATAATATGTATATTTTCTGCCGGAGGTACAAACGGTAAACCATGGTCAACTTCATTTGTTTATTAATGATATTAATTGTGTTTTATATCATACTAGCTGTGCCCGCGACTTCGTCCGCGTGGAATAGATTTTTTGGGTACCATACCTCTTTATGTTCACTCATATAAACTTTGAATGGCATGTTTATTTATATCGCAGTAATGGCCTGCAAAATAAGTTTCAAGTTTCTAGCTCTAAAAATAGCGATCTTTCCATACAACTTTTCATCCCCCTTTTCGACCACTAACAACCCTTATTTCTCAAAGTCTAAAGATTGTCTGTGCCAAATTTCATTAAAATCGGTTGAGAGGTTTAAGCGGGAAAGCGTAACAGACAGACAGACAGACAGAGTTACTTTCACATTTATAATATTAGTAGGGATTTTAAAGAGTAATTGATAAAGTAATATTTATCAGCTTAATAATCAATTTAGTGTTGAATACTCAATAATAAGTATATCATCATCATCACCATACCCTCCGTAGGTTCAGCGCTGGAAAAAGAACTGAAAAAAATTCCCATAGGACCAGTTATAAACGACCTGTATCCAGCGCTATCATGCGCTTCATTTCTGGTAATTTGAACAGCTAGTGGGTGGACGTCCTACCGCTATACCACTGGATATACCGCTATCGGTTAGTTCTAGGATCTTAGTTGACTCCTTCGACATCTGGTATAGGGCAAGGTTCTCTTTCTACTCGATATATAGATACGATAACAGTAGTGTCGCTCGTATAAACGCATCTTCTTATAAACAAATCAAAGAAAATCTATTTAAACAAATTACAAAGGGGTAGAGGTAAACAGTAGTAATATCACATGTTAAATACCTAACTGAAGTCCAGAGTTCTGCTTCGTTAACAGACTCAAGCTTGCTGCAGAAGTCTGAAAAAATACATTAAAGTTTTGTTCCATTATCCCTTTCGTATTGCCAACCTATTGCGAATCAAACATTTGTATCAAAAAATTATGAATATGAAACATATAAAGACAATACTTGTGTATTGATTAACAAATAATTCACAAATATAAAATGGATCATACAACAAAATCTAAGAAATAATACATAAATACTCTGTAATAAAAATAAACTTAACTAATTAATATCGACTATTAACAAATTATTTGATACAACGTCTGCAAATTGATGTACATCTCATTAAAAAAAACAACGAATTATTTTTTATTAACTATTATTACAACCAATGATACAATAATGTAACGTGCTCTAATGAAAGTTCACAAAACGTTCTTATGAGAAATACATTTCTTTAAACCTATATATAACTGACACCGACATCTTACATATCTAACGATGCATTGATTCGACCATTCTTCTAGCAACTTTGGTAATAAGACAATCGTTATTGCGCTGGCCGTCTGAAACTTGGATGGACCATTCAGTTGATTGTTCTCCGATGACCTAAGTCATTCTTTGTAATTTATCAATAGTGTTTTTGCAAAATTGATTCGTGAACATTTTATACAGACTCGTATCGCTTAGTGTTAAGTGCACCGGCTAAGATGTAAAAGGTCGCTGCGATTTCCGCATACTAAAAAAAATAATTATTTGTTAATTGTTGAGTGAGTTGAGTGTATTAGGTGGTCATTGTTGGTTCCATAACACAAGCACAACTTGACATAGATATCAGAACATGTATAGTATGTAATGTTGTTGCTTACGTGCCCAGGTGGATTACTGATATATTTCAGTGAATTTGCATGTTTAAGTTATAGAATGAAGACCACGCACCGGGAAGCGTACCGCAGCAAAGTCCACCCGAGGTGGACAGACGTCTTCACTAAAAACGGAGAACCGCGCTGAATTCAGGCCGCATACTATAGGCTTGTTTCCATTATGAACAAATCCGACAGATAAAAGTTTCTATCGATTAATCATGCTATGCGAATAACAAAGATCATTTAATTTATTAAAAGAATTGAAGATTATTTATATTTTTACATTTTAAACTTACTAATGGGTCTAATAGAGATTTCTCTTGAAAGCCTATGTGTTCAACAAGGGTTGTACAACGGCTGTTTTGAAAATGCTGCTGATTCAAGACATTTTTGTTGACGTTTTGTAGACGATTATTCAAACATCATATAAAGAAAGTAAAATTTATCTATTATTCAATGTATTGTCCGAGAGACCTATAACTCTACTCGAAAGTATACTACATTATGTAGTATGATTTAAAGTACAAATTGAATCTTGTCTCTTTGCTCTGTTATTAGTCAGCTTATCTAGTAATAAAAAAAACTATCATCGGTCTATGGCAGTAAGCTGTCTCTGCCCACCGATCATTTTTTGACCTAATCATTAATACTTTAGCTTGTTATAGCTTAGTCTAATAAATGTCGCAACGAATCTTAGACTAAATACGTGTATTTTGTGGTTATTGGAAATAATTGAAGCTCAAAAAGACCGAGACTGAGCTCGGACCACTAATCTCGATCCGCTCAATTAGGCCGAAACACTTAGTCCATACAATTGCGATTACAGGGTTCGTTTTGTAAGACTGCTTAGTTTTAGTTATTAGGGTTATATTACATATGGCTACTGTAGTAGGTCTTTTTAAATTTAAGTCACTTAAAGTACCTGTGTTACGGACATCAGACGACAGAGGAATCACAAATATAATACTTAAACATATATTTTACACCCAGACACAGAATAAATGTAAATATTACATTGGCAATACATTTGGTAATAGATCCTTGATGCACAAGATAGGACCACCCCTATGTGCACAATCAGGCCCGTCGACGGGCAAAGTATAACTAGCTTTCCTCCATTAACTCCGTCCAGTTTGACTTCACTTTACATCTAAATTGGCAACTATATCTTTAATTTAGGTGCATCGCTGTCGACAAAATTCACGATTTTGATGAATAAATGAGGGAACCGCTCGCTATCCCAATGGCCGCCTTGCGGCACATTCAAGGACTATGTCAAACACCAGATTGGGTAAGTTCAATGAGTCAATGAGTAAAACTAAACCATGCACTTTGACAGAATAATACAACATAAATAAGTACAGGTTAAATTGTTCATCGCGAATGCAAACATACATAGTTCATATGTTCTTGAAGTATGTCGGTTTGTTAGAAAACATGCATTTTTTTTTTCATAAAGTGAAGATAGACAAGCTTGACGAAAGAAGTCGACCTAAACATTACTTAAACATGATTTTGTGTCTTGCATGCTTTACTGAGCTAACTTTATGTTTCGCATGTGATGTACGCCTATGATTGATTGTGCATTTTTACTTTTATAGACTGGAAGTGTATTCGTTGGTGTGCTTAATAAACGAAAAAAGTACCTTTAGTAAATTTAACCTCATTTACATTTTGTTAATAATTAGCTTATGGTCATAAAAGTTGAAAACCACCTGCCCAATGAAATAAAAGAAATATTTTTGAAATTTTAATTTCGTTAATCTCCAAAGACTTCTACAATATGAATAATTATGTATATTCAATATATTTAGAGAATAAATTATATTATTAGACAAAGAAAAAACTATAGTAAACTGTTATTTGTTGTAAAAATATGATTATTGTAAAGAATAATTTCCTCTAAAATATTGTTGAATGTTCCATATTATATTCTTTTTATAAATAAGTATTTTTTTTACGTATATAATCACAAAATATTAAAAAGGACATATTTACACAACAGCTTAAAGACCAGTTCTCACAAACACTTGCATGTTATGTTCTGCCATGTAATCAATTTATGATGATAAACGAACACGAATATTAGCTTGTGGGATTCAATGACATTTGGTTAATGCCTACGCCGCACGGGGTTTAATATTAAGACGGTAACAGAACTTTTAATTTTAAAAGAAGTTTTCCTAACAGTTTCTTTTCGTTTTAGTGACTCATGCTATGAAGGGACTATAAACTTTGATATCAGAACCATCTAGACAAGTTTAACGAATCATAAACTAACCATAAGTATAGATTATAGATTATTACTAATGGCCGACATGTACACAAACAACTCCAATAATCGTAGATAAATAATAAAAAATTTATGATTACTTTTGGTTTGAGTACATTATTCAAGAGAACGGATGTTAACTAAAACTTCGCAATGTTATTGTATACAAGTGATTTTGTTTGCCAAATATACCCTGTAACTAGTGTTGACACTAATTGACAAGAGATGGTCTCTCATAAGGTCATTAATCTTTTGTGTCACGTAATATGTTTATTAGGTAACTGTAGACTCGTAATAGAAGGTGACTTGTTTGGCTTTTACCTTTCAACCCATCTCTGTTTGAGTGTAGCCGAAGTAAATCACCGTGTCCATAATTCGACAGTCACCTTTGAATGACAGAAGTGTGACACTTAGGTCGGTGGCCTGCTGAAATGATGACTTCATAGACGTTTTTCTTGCTATTAGTGCGCTTTATAACATTTTCTTATGTTTATGCGTTAACTGTTTACAATAAAGCTACTTCTCAATGGCTTTTAACGTCTTATATCTCGTAATTACATTTTATACTGATGTTTTGATTATTATAAGAACGATTGGTGTAAGGTAAAAGCAGCTGAAAGATGGTAATATTGTATTGGTTTGCTTGTTTAAAACTTGGTTACACCGTGTTACGAACATAGGTGACAGAAAATATGCAGCTAACTCATGTTTATGGCTTCCCATCTGTAAAATTCCAAGATTGTTTTTCATGAGAATTGTAATAACAATTTCTTTTCATTTTTGTTTTTCTTTTTTGATCGATATAAATCCTTTCATTAACTAACCTTACCTTACTTTTACCTTTGTTAGCTTCATACTTAATTTTGCTGCGTAAACACGATTAGGTTACTGCCTAATTCTCTTATTTTTTATGACTGTAATCTATTGTGCTTGGTAATAAAATACAATAAAAAAAACATGGGAGCGATCCTCAGGTATCATCTAGTCACACAATAAGAAGACATCATTGTTACTGGACACCTAATTATTTAGTCAGACAATAAACTCTCTGTGTAACCGTTGCTCAACTGAAATGACCTCATAAAAACAATTAAGTTCGCAATTATGAGTTGTGTTATGATTTTATAATCTCAGACCATATATCACCCGCACAAGCTTACATACTTTCGTTACAAAATCGAGTCTGAACTGGATATCTTTGGATGTATGTACAAGCAAATCTAAACCATAGACAAAACCATTACGTCATGCAAAATGTTTAGCACGCTGAATCTCAAAGATAAGTATAATTGATGCGACTGTTAATCATGTCAAAATAACAGGGTTTTACTTGGTGCACGTAAAAGTATATTTGATAATTAACTACAAGAAAAAAAACGTTTTCATTTAATTCTTGAAGAATATAGAGATAAAGGAGGTCTGTTAGGTGGCTATTACTCGTTAAACAAAAACACAGAGGTCAGAGAAGTGAAGGAGGTCAGAAATATTATTTGGACATACTACATTTAACTTTTTAAGGATTTTTTGGGCTGCAGTACGGGGCTCCGTTTGTGTAGTGGACTTGCTAACTACAGTAAATGACAAATGGCAACTTTACGACGTGTATATATATTCCTTACATTATGAAAATCTTATACATTTACGTTATTAAATCTTACTAACAAGTTTAATTAAGGACTTTCCCCAACATACTGGGTTTTTAGTTATATCGAAGAAGCTTAAGTTGAAGAAATATTTATTGTCCTTTTTATTTTTGCTGCATAACTAATTATTATGGAGTTGGCTAGCTAGTAAAGGGTGACAATAAATTTTTTGAGTTTGACTTGTCTTATTTCATTAGAAAACATACTACATTTTCGAACTTATAGAGGTGATTTTAAATTCTTGTATATGTATTTCCATGATTGCTAGATTGAAGGGCAAATCAATTTTTATGTTAAGTTTTCATCACAATGGTATTATTCCACGGTCGGAGATTTTTATGAGATATAAAGAATAAAATTGGTCGGCGAACATCGATGTATTTTTGAGGTAGAAGGGTATTGCGTAATTGACGTGATATTGAAGCGGTGTCGACGCCGGAACATCTTTTAACGCAACACAAATTCGAGAGGTGCATTACTGGTAAATGTGCTCTGCTCTCTATTGTAATTAACGTAATACGCGGAAACCAGAATAATGTAATTTCTGATACAAATGTCGATTTATAATTGTACCTACAACATGATGATACTGAAAGACTTAGAAAGTCAATTGTTCTCTTTTATATTATGTATAGGCACGATTATAGTTATAACTATGTAGGATTATAGTTATATCTATAACTATGTAGGAATGTTTGCATATATCAATCTGCCAAACGTATTAAACATTACATACGCGAATATTTGTGAGGATTAATAACGCGTACCCGGAGAAAATACTGAATGGATTTAAATTAGTCTTTAAAATATTGATATAAGCATTCACCCCAGAGTTGCCTGAGAACTTTCTGCTACTCAAACTAAAAATTTTCTATTTTCTATTTTAATTATTAGGTTACAAACACTATAGAATCATCAAAAAAAATTAAACAATAATATTTCAAAAATATGAAATACTAAAAACGGAGTCCTTTTAAATAAAGCCACATTATATCAGCCAATGGACGTCCAAGAAGAAGTAAATTTTCCCAAAATTGCCTCGCTAGTAAAAGCAATTGGTGGCAACCGCATAGCTTCGATGCTGCTGCCTTCCTATGAATTTGAGAAACACTGTTTTGGATGGATATACCGCCATCTGTTGTTTCCGGTACCTCAGGCGCCTCTTACATTCCTACAATTAAGGGAGGGTACTATTCTACTCGGCTATAACCCAACTAAAGCAAAATTTAAACAAAATCATCGGAATTCAGAATGAGGCCAGGTCAATGTTAAAACAATATTGTCAGTTTCATGATTATGCCAATCCATTGCCGTTTCTTAATAATTTGCTTAAATTTGGTAATCATTACTGACATTGGTATAATAATTAATTGAATGATTTAGAATAATTATCGGAATTTATCGTTAGGCATTGATGGAAGATAGAAATACAATTACTTAGACAGCCTTGATAATATCTCTCGCTCGTTTGATGATTTTATTTTTTATCCAAATTAAAGCCATATAAAATCAACGTTAATGAACAAAGATGATCAGAAGTATTTTTTTTGCATTTATAAATAAGCGGTTGAAGTTTTGAACTCTGCGATAGAAAACATTTATTGCCTTTTGTTTTTCTTCCATTCTGTTTAGTCGTGCAATGAACCTGTTAAAACCTTTTTTATAATCTTCTACTAATTAATGTTTAATATAATTATTATATAATAGTGATACACCAGTAAAACAGAGACAAAAAAGTGAATATAGATTAAAATATTAAGACAGTTACAATTTTATTGGTCGGGAATATCGCATAGATTCCTTCCAGACAACTTTTGGATTGGGAAAAAGTCGCATCGAGGTAGGCAGAGGCTATGGATTTCATCTAGGCATAACTCTCGCTTCCCTTATTTAAATCAGTCCTTTTATAAACGCTTGTTTATTCTTAGTACTTTTACCTTACCTTTCTTTAATACCTTTTCTACCTGGTTAAGACTTGTTCACTTAGGTCGCCCAGATGTGAATCGTTGTATACCAACGATTCACATCTGTTCAATTCACCTCTGTTCCTTATATTTATGCAGTCTATTATTATAAAGTAATTCTACTATCATCCATTCTTTCTACATGTCCAAATCATAACAACATTCACTTCTTTATTGTTGGCACAACATAATCTTTGACATTGATCTCTTTTTACACTATTCTTTAATTTATTTCTTAAACTCACACTATACATACTTTGAAGTGCTCTCTTTTTGACATCATTTATTCTACTCGCGGGTTTCTTCTGCCATACCCAACATTCAGTACCATATATCAGTGTTAGAACCAACACACCTCAATTAATAGTCGTGCCCTATTTGATACGTCTTTTTTAATTTTTTTATTAGACCAGTCGACAAACAAGCATACAGTCTGCGTGATAGTAAGCGTCACTTCAGCCAATAGATGCTCGTAATATCACAAGGATATCACTAACGCGTTGCCAACCTTGAGACTTGAAGATTACCCAGTTAATTCACTGCCTCTTTCACCCTTCAGACCGGTACACAGTAATACGAACACTGCTATTTGACGGTAGAAATAGATGTGAGTCAGGTACCAATGCAAATGACGTTTTGTATGAGGTCTACTTATGTAAAATGTGCAATAGGTTCGTCTGAAAAAGCGTCCCCAAGATTTTTCCCAAATTTGATGTGCTGCGTAGGCATTTGCAGAGCAGAGTTTCGTGACGTGATTGCTCATTCCCGCTTCCGGTTCCAGTTCTACTCTACCAGTACCCGGTGGCATAAGAAATGAAGAGATAAATAGTTAGGCGGTCCCGATGGTGAAGACGGAAGTGATCCTCTCATACGACAAAGATCTTGGGTTCGATAGATTGGTTTCGATACCTATATAAAAATTATATGATGATATTTATGTTTGTTCTGTGTCTGAGTGTTAAATATATGTGTAAGCATTATATTTATGATTTCTCTTTTGTCTGATGTCGGTAACACAAGTGCTTTCAGCGACTTATCTCGAAGTCAGGTCATGAGATGGCAATATATTACGATGACTATTAACAATTTACACAAATTAATAAATAGTCATTGTGATATTTTTAGATTAATCCAGTGTTTTTGGTTAATTGGTTAAGCCTTCATGAGGGACATTCTAGTAACACGAAACTCCTTGTAAAGACTCAGCTGCAGCCTACGATAGTCATAAATCATCATGATATTCCGTAAGAACAATACAGGATATTATTATAATTAAATAAATTCACACACAACATGCCATACATTGACGTAGCTCTGTGATAAGTAGCTTTAAGCACTTGTGTTATGGATATAAGAGAACCTCTTCAATTTGTAATACAGCTATGCGAACACTACTATTAAATGCGTCCACTACCGTTGACGCATTTAACACTACCGACTGCGGTATCAGGCCCAGCGTAACTTAGAGTATCTACCGGAGGTCAGGGTATAACGCACAAGATACTGTATTATTGCGTTTTTTTACTATACATAATTTATTGATTTGTGTTTTATTAAAAATGAATTATATATTTTGAATATATTTTAAATTAATATATTCTTATTATTATTTAATTCCAATTCCTACCTTCCTCTCACGAACGTAATCTCCGTTCTTCTAATACTCTTTCACTCTTAACTCCTTCTCATCACTCTAGTTTTTTGACAAACTCTTTTACAGTGACAGCTATACGACTCTGGAACGAGCTTCCGTTGAATATTAAGCAATCCCCAAACAAATTTAACCTGAAACTCTGTCTCCGTACTTTATTTACTGATGCTGCTTCTCTAACTTTATAACCCTATTTCTGATGTACGTACGTACGTACGTACGTATGTACATATATATATATATATATATATATTTATATCATATGCATTTATTGCGTTTATTTATACAAATATGTATGCCACGTTTATTTATTTTGTATATATATTGCCTGCACCACTATATATATATATATATTTTTCAGTTTTGTGTAATGGTTGACTGGGAGATAATGCCATCTGGCATTAAGTCCGCCATTTGTACATTTTGTAACATTTTGTGCAATAAAGTTAAATAAATAAAATAAATAAATAAAATACTTTTTGTATTAACTTATTTATATTCGAATCAAGTATTTAAAAATCTGTTGTTACATTTTATAATTTCTATATTTATCTCTTTCCCACCACAGACAGTTCCAGCTGGTGGTGCAATTATAGTATAATAAATAGAAGCTACATATAGTGATATCTCATAGCCATTTAAATCAAATCAAAATATCTGTTATGAACTTAATGACAACAATAAACTTCACAATGAGTGTAAAGTAATTTATGTATTATTATACTAATCGCACCACAGACTGAACATGAGAGTCGTCTGCGTTATCACATTGATCATGGTACACCAGGGCTAACCCCCGTCCCCGAAAATTAACCATAGTTACGCGAATTTGTATAGTTTTCTTGAATTTTCTTGAAACTATAACCCTTTAGCCTCCCAATCATTTAACTGTCCCATACGATTCATTTTATTGTGTTCCAATAGAGACTGCGTAACAAATTTAAAAGTAGTAATATTACGAGCTATGTTACGACTTCAGGAACGTATTATTTGTGACTTAATCGAACAACGTATTTATATACAATGCCTATTTTAACTATTATTCGATAGTTGTAGTGTCAGTACTCACTGACGTACTAAAGAAGGTACGTATATTGCAAAATTCCAGACCCCATATAAAGAGCGGGTATAGGCGAGATGACGTAGTGCGGCGTGCGGCCACGATGAACACGAATCAGGAATACAGATGGTTCAGTCCTCTACCTGTCGGAAGAAAACAATAATATCCTCTAAATTTAGTTTAATTGGAATGACATCTGCCTAGCTAATCTCTAATTGTAATGAGTTCAGCAAGCAAGCGCATCGTCCGCTTGAAGGAAAACGTGACCGCAGCCAATAGATGCTCGTGCCATCACAAAGATTTCACTAGCTAACTGTTTTGTCGCTAATCTCGTGACTTAAAGATACTATGTCACATTACCCAGTAATTTCATTGCCTCTCTCAACCTTCAATTCAAGTTATGCGAACACTGCTATTATATTTTAGATTGATTTATATAGTGTGTATCTACACATCTACACTTTCATAAAGTGGTTACGATGTATTTTTGGTAAATTTGGCACAAATAAACTCAGAAACTACGTGACGGATATCGGCAATTCTTTCACCATTAGAGTGCTGCATTATCTCTGAGTAAGATAACTATTTGTACTAGTTTTTGCTTGAAAAAATTAGGGATACCAACTAAAATTACAATGATGTATCCAAGCTATGAAAAAGTACTATAAATGACTTTCATCGCATTCTCTGCGGCGGGTACAGTATTTTCAGAACTATGATCAGTTTTAGCCATCAATATATGATCAACCCAAATGTTTAAAACAATTGTCTACCCGTGCGAAGCCGGGGCTGGTATCTAGTGTTATATTTAAAAGTGTCACCTATTTTCTGCTTATTGTGTACACAACTTTAGAAATAGGATAGTTAATATCTCATCATACAACATTTTGGCTGTGAGGTACCGGCGGAGAGTGGAATTTTAACCTTTAACTAGGGGTGTTAAGAGGCGACTGAGGAATCAGAACCGACAGGTGGCGGTTTATCCATCAGAAACAAGATCGTCGCAAAGCTATGCTCTGCGATTGCCATCACGCCTGCCCAACCCAGCAGTTTTGAATAACATTCACGGTGCACTTTTCCTAGACATGATAGCGAAACGTTGAGTTTTTTTCTTTAATATGTTCTTTTTTTCGTCATCGTCGTCCGCGTGGAATAGTTTTTTGAGTAAACTTTGAATGTAATGTTTATTTATATCGAATCATTGGCCTGAAAAATAAGTTTTAAGTTTCTAGCTCTAAAAATAGCGATAATTGCATACAACTTTTTATCCCCCCTTTCGACCCTTTACAACCCTTAATTCGAATAAAAAAATAGCTTATGTCCTTTCTCAAGGTCTAAAAATTGTCTATGCCAAATTTCATTAAAATCGGTTGAGAGGTTTAAGCGGGAAAGCGTAACAGACAGAGTTACTTTCGCATTTATAATATTATAGTAGGGATAGAAGTCTATTGTTGGACATAGGCCTTCCCAAGAAAGGGGAATTTTGCCCATAATTGCCGCACTCGGGAAGCGTGTTGGCAATCACAAGATATAGTTTCACGACTGGGACGCTGCTGCCTATCCCCAACTTGTACATTTGAACTATATAGCACTGTTACGGATGGGTATACATACGGGCAGCTGTCTCTTCCAGTACCTTAGTCGCCTCTAACGACACCTGGTACAGGGGGAGGTTCTATTCTACTCTGCCGGTACAATACGGCAATTCTTTATTTATTTATTCTTAATTGGTAGTGAAACTCAATATGCCAATATGAAGAAAGAACTTTAATTAAGTACATGTCTAAGAGATTGCAATTCTTAGGTGGCGGTCTTATTTCACAATCTGTTCCAGACAACTTTAATGTGCAGATAAATTTATGGCATAGGATAGATATTATTTATCATCTTCATTAATGTAGTTTAATGTCGCTAGGGTGCGCCCGCGCATCATGCGTTCTGAATATTTAGTTAGATGCGCATTTACTGCGGCTGCTGCAGGCGACACGTGGTACAGGTCATGGATGTTCGGTTAACCGAATGTTAGTAACGCATTCAGCAAATAAATAATCAAATATATTTACGCTAACTAAATTATAATTATACGGCTATTCAGTCTAACAAAGACTGGTATGTATAAATCTCTAAATCATTATTAAAAAACGAACCTAGAAAATCTCGGTCGAATATTACCTGCTGTTGTTGAACTGAAAGTATATAAGATGAAGATAGTAAGAAAAATTTGTCAGCAAATAAAATGGTCATAGATGTCGACTACAATTACAGTATTTCATTATTCTTTACATGAGTAAGTTTGCAAACAAGCATGAAGTCATATAGCCTATGGATGCACAAGTCATCGCAAGTATACAGCGATGTGATCACCTCTATATTCCGAGGAGTACTGTGAGATATGAATGCAGACTATCTTTGCATGAAATCTACCTCTATATGGAGTGCTAAAAACCCAGGTATATACAAGGTTCTTGCAGAGCATATATGCCTGCATTTTTTTGCGTAGTTGTATTGTGTACGCCAGTACCTAATCTATAATATTTTTCAAGATCTTCAATAATCATTGTCAAACTTTACAAATCTATACGAAATGGGAATTATTTCCAAACTTTAAGCAGTTTATCATCGATAGTTTTTCTTATATTTTATTTTTGTTGAAGAGCAATGAACCTGCTCAAACATAGTATTAAGTCCCTCCTGGTATCGCAGACTAGTTTTAAAGCAGGTCACCAAATTGCCTTATTTGTTTAAAATACTCTTCTTTCTCTATAAGGTTATCATGGTCATCAGCCATTTGAACAATTTATTGTAATTAATTAATCTATATTTTTAACAGAAAAAATGAGTTTGTCGATGATTAAAAATACTTATGATGACTTTTTATATAAAGATATTTTTCACTTTGGCTATATCTTATTGAAATATCGTTCCGTTCAAAATAATATATATAAGAATATACTTTCAGTCAACATACGTTTTTAAGCAAATAAAGCACAATGATATAGTACAATATAATATATAATGATAGCACACTGCGGTTACTTGAACTTCATGATAAATAACCAGTATGCTCATTGTACTGACCTTTTCATTAAATTCCTATTTTCCCGAAATTAAAATGAATCTATGTTTCTCCCTGGGGTTCAAAGTTATTTATTCTCGTATGACAAATTAAATGGAAATTGGTTAACCGGTTCAGTCAGCAAAGCGATAAACCGACTTTGGCATACATAATATTAGTACCCACATTTTCTTGCTGTAAAACAAATTAATAAAGATTTTTCTATTCTCTCTTCTCAGTTTTTTCTATTCTCGCTGTAATTTTTGCATGATGTATACGTATCTATTAAATAATCGTTTTTAGCTTCTTTCTTGGACATTTATTAATATATTTATTTATTTTTATTTGAAGAACATAATGCGTAATATGCATGCATATTGCGTAAACATTCCTGCGATTCACAAAACATGCATAGTTCAAAACAAACAGGGCATTAAATATAAGATAGACGTAGTCCACGTAAAGGATACCATCGGCCTACATGAAAAGTATTTTGCCCTTCGCTGAGCAGGCATGGCAATCGTAGCGTAGCGTAGCTTCCCGATAGGCTGCCCATCACCATCCTGGATCCTGAACATTGGAATTATAAACTAGGGCGTTTGATATACAGACTTTACAGAATACGTGGCGTGTGTATATATAACTTCACAGAATACGTTAGCAAACCGAAACTGACGGCAATGTTTTATATTACAGTAAATACTAGTGTACTATACCTTGACGTTCCCGATCTCGCAGATGGTAGTGACCCTATCTTGTGAGTAAATGGTTGTGGGGTCAGGACAAACATTTAAATGATGCTATTCGTGTTTGTTCTGTTTCTGGGTGTTAAATATATGTATTTAATTAATATCGTTGTGATTGCTCTGTTATCTGACGTCTGATGACTAATTTTTAACGACTTCAAACATTATTTATTTGCGAAACTAAAACTAGAGTTCTAAAGCTTTTAAAATACTTTTGTAATGCAATATCCCGTCGCGAAAGCTGCATTCTGCGATTGCCAACACGTTTGGTTAGAGCGCAGCAATTATAGGCAAAATTCCTCCATCCGTTGGCATTTGTCTAGTTGTGGACTTCCAATGGCTGATATGATGATGATGAATGCAACACTTGCTAGTCAAAGTCGATAAATAAATGGTGTTGGATTAATGTCAGCTAAATGCAAAATGCCTCATGAGAATCTGACGTTTTGCCAGGCTTGTTAGCCGACAATTGAGAACGTCCACTAAGTCACAATTTGTGTAATCGAGTATCAAGTATCTACCTTGTACATAGGTATATAATATGTTTAGACGATTATTTATCAAATGTGGCTAGGTAATGGAAGGTCCCTGTACCTAATGATTCTTTAGCTATTTATTTAAGATGCATTGCAAAATTAATACTTATGTTAAATGAATATTTCGAAGGGTACGATCAAGACGTAATACTGTATGTACTACTAATTTAAAAACTGCATGAGTACTTTCGCTTGATGTACAAATGTCGGTTTATTATTTTCTTTATTGTCATTTGTAACTATCGTATCCATCTTATGCCTACAATAAAAAATCGTGACTGACTGACAAAGCACAACCTAAACCGATGGATTTAGGAGGCATAGGTACTTAGGTCACAATATGAATAAAAACAAAGTTACGTAATTCCCTTGTATGTATCTGGTTGTTCAATAGCTAACGAAGAGGGTTAGATAGCTAACTAAGGTTGTTCGATAGCTAATGAAGAACAAAGAGGGTTATCTATTTTGATTCCGTTTAAATACGTCTCTTGGAAAAAATATGTTTAATTTAACGGTTACTGTATAAACGTGTTTCTCCCTCTGTTAAAGGTGTCGGAGGAGGCGATTAAGATACCGGAACCAGCAATGGCATTATATCCATCCTTTCTAGCGTAGCTTAAATATAGAGGCGTAGGGATGGGCAGCAGCATTCTTGTTGCTAAGCTACGATCTGCGATGCCAGGGTGTGGGTATAATGGGCAAAAATCCGCCATGAATCTAATCACTGGGCAGGCCTATACCCATCTGTGAACGTAATACGACTGACATGATGATCTAATGTTTTTATAATGTAATATTATAAATGACACACTTCACTTCACGGTCAATAATAAAAATAAACATATTCCAAAGATGGAATGGAAACAATAATTTTTCAAATCTCTGAACTGTATCGTGTAATTATCTGTCAGTATGGTGTCCGGCCAAGGTCATGCTAGGGCCGTAGACCAGAGCAGTAAAGCAGTGAGCATCATATTATTATGCTCGTGGCCAGTTTCGCAACGCCCGCCACGGAGTATCGCGGAAAGGTCACGCTAGCACTGGATAAAAGTAATTACCGAATAGTATCTAGTGAACGTCTCGATAGAGTTCACTCTTTAGCGTCCTCAAGGCACCTCAACGAGTACAACATTTAATGGTTATAAAAATAACGAGCTTTGGCGCAATCGCAAAAAATATGATGTAAGACGAATACATTAACGTATCTGGAATACCAGATTCGTTTTAGAAATGCAACTAGTATATTTTTACTGTACAATTTTCGAATGCTAACAAAAATGGACGAGAAATGATCAGAATATTCAGAGATACATTTTGTTTTTCGAAGCATGAATATTCAGTGATAATTCTTCAATATAAATGATTTAACGTAATGCGTATACCTATTGTTTGAATGAGATGTTGACTAGAACGCGCTGCATATGCAACTGCTACTTACCCTAAACCTTTCGAAGTAGCCCATACAGCTGTTGCTTGTCAAAATCTATCAAGATCGATGATATCTATACGTTACTCGCTACAATTCCATTAAAAGTTCAGTGTCACTTTTATCTCAATTTATTTGTTAAGTTTATCATTAATTTATTGATGACTCAATTATTGACTTATAACTACCGGAGAATATTCTCAAATGAATTGAACGATAGTTTATCAGGAATGTTGAACTTTATACAAGTCTTGTTTCCAATTATCTGGGTGTCGCAAGTTGTCCGTTGTACAGGCGAACGGTCATTTTACCAGAGAAAGGCTCTAAGGCTTCTCTATCAAGAGATTACCGTGTCTCGTACGAGTATTGTATTACGTTGCACAAACTTAAAACTCAATATACGCCTGTCGTCAAGCATGTTTTACAGATGAATTGTAAACGAGACCGATATTAAGCAAACCAAGCGATACACTTCACTCACCAGTGTTCTTACACCACGCACTTATAGTACTTACGAGAAATATAATACGGATTCCGTAACTGTCACCTGGACACATATAAATAAGAAATAGAAATTAGTTTCTCAATTTAATAACAATATCTGCATTGGCAAGCTATGGTTAACTTTAAGGAGAGGGGGGGGGGGGCTGACATACCATACCCGATGCGAGGACGTAATCACTCACGCAGTTGACACGTAATGTACAACTTTTGGAGTTGGTAGCCCAACATCCTAGGGTGGGCATTAGACTATCCTCGGATAGGCATGGCCCATTAGCCCCCTCGATATACACCTATGGATATCTGGTGCTTTGGAATAATACCCCTCAACGATAGCTATAGCATAATCATCACCTAGAACATTCACCATCTACCTTACCAGGCGTGGTAGATATCGCAAAGCGTAGCTTCGCGACCGGAATGCCTATCCCCGTACGCTACCGAATGCGCCATCAAATATAAATGCTCATAAAGCTATATTCATTGAATTTAACTAAAATTCAATGTCAGAGGGTTATTTTTAAATTATTTCGCCACCATGGTATTTTACAATACGTTGCACTTACCTATTATGATTTGACTGAATCTTCTTATTTACCCCGCACTAAGATGCAGCGTGCAATCAAAAGGTAAGGTTATAATTCTATTTGTATTATGGAAACTAAAGACAATAGAAGTATCTCAAATATTCAGTTTTAATAGATACTTCTTGGTTCCGTTTCGGTGTAGGAATTGGAACACTACCCTTGCTTTTCTATCGAGGTGCTGTTAAATACGTTTGTGTGATCGTATACATTTAAGAAATAAGATACTATTAAGAAGAGGCGCGTAGCACTCTCAACATATCTAATGGATATCCGATCTTAGATTCTAAAATACCTATTTTCCAATCTAAGCCCCTTCGTGTCAGAGCAATGAAATAGTTGTCTGTGTGTATCAGTGACTGCTGCGTTGTAAGTAGGAATAAACTGGGGTATATAATATAAATATAAATCAAAGTCTTTAATATAAATAAAAAAAGTTAAAGTAAAATATGTCTTTACTTATATATCACAGGTATGTCTTTATTTAAAAAGGCATCATATCGTCGATAACAACAGTATAAATCTATAAGTGTAGATTTGCTTACTATATCACCCTAATTCAATTGAAAGACCCTAAAAACCTTATGGTGTATTAATACCTTGACAACCTTATGTTAAGTGTCATTTGAATAAATAGGTCATTCTATTTTAATACTAGTCTGCACCATACAGGTCTTTTACATTTATAGCAGGTTCAATAGGCGAGCCAACAGAAAATAACCTCAATAAAAAACTGATGGTAATATGGGTTCCAATAACTCCTAATGATAGGTATTATTTAATTCCATAACAAAGTCGGCGCTGACAAACCGTGGTCCTAATAGTTAACTTCTAATTAGAATGATTCAATTAAATCCCAATCAGTTTCCTGGTTAATATAATCTTTCAAGTAGTAATATAGCTTAGGTAACAATGAGTTCACTTTTTATTCAATTATTGAATTTTTTCAAAGGCATTTATTTGTAATTCTACTTGGGAATTTATTTTAAATTCTCACACTATTGCCCTTGCAATGAGCACTGCGAGCTTATACTTATTTGAAAATCAGTTATATTTTTGAGGACAGACATATCACCTGTGCACAGACATTATTATTACTTCGTACATAATTAATAAATTAATTAAAATTTGCTACGTTGCGTCTAACATTTGTTATTAAAACTCAAGCTTAAATAACAATTCTGTTGTTATTCAAACTACCGACGTCTATTACAGAGCATACATACCTCTGATGCAACGACAATTAGAGCTATCTAAGTCTAAATGTACCTTCCCGAGGTGCGTGTCTACAATTAAGTGATACGCAAACTTAGACACTTTTTACCACCACATAACACCGTGGTGTGTCTGTATTCGGCGACGGCGACTGGGTTGGATTAAAGCAATAGCACATAGCTACGACAATTAAGCAAGTATTTCGAGATAATACAAATTCACAACCACATCTCATACATTGACCTGACTCCGTGATAAGTCGCTTTAAGGACTTGTGTTACGGACATCAGACAATAGAGGAATCATAAGTATAATATTTAAATACATATTGTTGAATAGACATAGAATAAATAGTAATGTTCATCATGTAAATATTTGTTCTGGGTGGGGATCGAACCCATGACCCTTGGCGCGTAGATAGGATCACTACCATCTGCGCCGTCGGGCTCGTCGGGTATAACTAAATAGAATCGTTATCTCTAGGTCTCGAGTACAAAAGACTACAAAAGGCTTCTCTGTCACGATTAATGTGTATTATTAAGTATTCTTCTTAAATCTGATCAGCGGTCAGATATGAATAGGTTATTGAATAATGCAAGGGTAGTATGACTCTTAAGAAATAGAGTTTTAAATTTATTTAGAAACTTTGATAGAGTTGTCGATATGAGACTGACTCCGTCGTAAGTCGCTTAAAGCACTTGTATCCGTAACTATCAGATAACAGAGAAATCACAAATTAAATACAAATTTTTAACACCCAAACACATATTTGTCCTGGGTGGGGATCGAACCCACGACCCTTGGCGCATAAGATAGGATTACTTCCACCTGCGCCTTCGGGCCCTATATGTATACATATAAATCGATGTGTCTAGCCTAGTGTACACACTTTTGCGGGGCGCCTTATTCACGTTGATGCTGACAGCGCGGGCTTGTTTTGGTAGAATAAACACAATAATTATGTTGAGAGGTGAGCGAAGGCTACAAGTCCTGTGAATAACACGCGTATGTGAGTTATGAACGTAATAAATAAACATTTATTTAGTATAATATTATTTCAACCAAGCAAATCAAAACTGCTCGTAAATTTAAATAAACTTTTGCATTATGATGTCGGTATTTCATTGAGCTAGCTGCTTACTGCACCGCGGAAGGAATCCTGCAGAAATATGTAACCTTGTGTATGTCACTTATAAGGCAGCATACCAGAATTTGAAAAATGGTTAACTTCAAAAATATTTGTTTTATATTTATCAGCTTAGTAATTCCTATCACCGAAATAAAGTATTCATTTACGATAGATTAAATAAATATCTTCTTAATACACCTAGCGTCTACAGGGTTATAAATTAAAATTGAAAGTATGGCATTGCTTCAGGATTATGGAGTTACCTAAGTAATAAATTATTTGTGCTCTGTTATCCAAATCCGTTCGGCTGTGTTTTACGTAATTAGCGTGATGGCAATTGCAGTAGCTTTGCGAAGAGAATGCTACTGTTGCATATAAGATACGCAGATATACCGCCATTTGTCAGTTCCGGTACCATTGTCTTAAGACTGTACAGGGGAGGATCAATTCTATTCTGCCGGTATTTCTCAGCAAAAAAAATGGTGACTTTTAATAATAACAATTTAAATGTTACCAACGACGGCCGTTCATTCTAGTCGGTACTGCTCCGACCTAGGTTTATTATATAAACTTTAAGATTTTCACCTACAAGGTCTTTTTATATATTTAATCCTTAATGATTTTTTGTTATTTTGGGAAAAAGTATTTGTCACTCTGTGACAGTTAGCGTGCAAAAATGGTGCCGATTTCATTGTGAAAAATAAGTAGCCTAGGTGTTAATCCAAATCAATATCATTTCTATGGATGATAATGTACATAATCATTTCAGAGGAGCTCAATGATAATAACACAGTTGCTATGTATTCTTCTTTGTAAGAAGAAGAAAAAGGCTGAGAAGAAGGCAATGGAAGCTTTAGAAACTTTATACAAGCATTTATTTAAATATTGATAATTCTAATATTTTTGATCAAATTTATTCTATCGAGAAACATGTTTCAGCAACTAGCTATCAAGTACAATGAAACATTACCGATTACTTTAAATCATAAACTTTACCGTATTGTTTCTTTTTCGACGCAATACATTATGTATGTACATTCATATTAAATTCATAACCGAAAATACGGATTTTTATTAATATTTCCAATTATGAAAATGGAATAAGGCACATTTCGACGTCAGTAAGCAGGGGTCTCTGTAAATGAGACAACTATAATTTTAAATCTGTTTAATTAGAAACTGCATTATTGGAAACTCTCAATAATAATTCACAAGTCTGCAAAAAAAAGTTGAGAGCTGTCTTGGTTTTTCTTTTTATAATTCTCATGTTTTTGGGTGTGCTGAATTTGAAAATAACTTTAATTTTGTCCTAGCACGTCACGTTTTCTGGCAATGTAGGTGTCTATGCGAAACAAGTTATTATCTTAAAATGAACATATATATTTTTTTAAATCAAGTAATTTTTATTGAGTTTCAAAAACTTATTTTTTCATCTTAAATACATTAATTAGTGAGCATTAAACACATTTCTTTTTCCCAGTGAGACTCCTTTTGGTACATTTTCGCTTGTGAAAAGCATCTGGAAGGTCTCTTTGAAGCGTCCAACAGTAGTCTGCCATCATTGAGACACTCCATCTTCCCTGATATCTTTTGTCCATCTACTTAATATCTTGGTGAAATCGTTCACCTTGCTCTTCACTCACGTCTCCTAAATTTTCTGGAAAATAATCGAGATGGTAATGAAGAAAATGTATTTTTAAACTCATCAAGCAACCTAAAGCTTGAAATGCTTTTAACATTCTTTTGACGATTTGTTTGTAGTTAGGGTCTTTGTTATTGCCTAAAAATTTTGTTGTGATTTCCTTAAAGGCAATTTACCCTTCTCTATGAGGATCCGTCATGGTTGTGACGAATAGTGGATCAGCCATAAGCCGTCTAATATCTGGGCCAACGAAAACACCTTCCTTCAACTTTGCCTCCGAGAGGCCAGGAAACTTTGATATTAAGTATTTGAAGCAATTTCCATCTCTTGGAAGTGACTTTACAAATTGCTTCATCAATCCCAGCTTTATGTGAAGCGGTGGTAAAAGAACTTTATGAGGAGGTACCAAAGTTTCATGCAGGACATTCTTTTCGCCAACTTAAAGCTCCCTCGGAGGCTAACACTTTTTGGTCCAGTGATTTGTTCGGTCTCTACTATCCCATAGACACAAAAAGCAAGGGAATTTGGTAAACCCAGATTGCTGTCCGAGCGCCAAGCCCAAGATTTTGAAATCACCGCACACTTGCCAACCGTGGTCTTTATATTTTAATTTACAAAGAATCAATTCCAAGTTCTTGTAGGTTTCTTTTAGGTGTACGGAATGGCCGAAAGGAATGGAAGCATAGAGCAGTAATCAAAATAAAATGATACCTATCATTTGTAATACAGGATAATCCCTTTTAAGCCCAAAAAATCCATTTTATGGAATAAAATTTTGCGTTTTGTAAAAAAATCTTATGTTCTGGATTTTTTGAGTTTTTTTTGTTTTCAGAACACCTAAATACATAGAAATCAGTTGGAAATATCCAGACAGCATTTTTTTTGTAGACCTGTGAATTGGTGCATATGTCTTGCTCCCTTAAGATCCTAATTATCCAGGTTATGTTTATATTCATTCCTATACCGTTTTTTAGTTCGTCAACCACTAGAGTTAGCCTTAAGATGATGTAATCAAAACTTAATCATTAGGATACTACAGGTATTTCTCAACTTTCTTACGTCTTACTCCATAATCAGATTCTTTTAGTTATTTTTTTATTATTTTTCATTAGACTAGGTCGACAAATAATATAAGCATACAGTCTGCGTGATAGTAAGCGTCACAATATCCCAGAGACGATCGTATTATCAGTGGGATATCACTAGCGCGATGACAACGTTATGACTTAATGATATTATGTGACATTACCTAACTAATTACCAAGTAATTTTGCTGCCTTTTTTACTCTTCAAACTGGAACAGAAGACGAACGGGAAGACTGCTATTTGGCGGAAGAAATACGTGAGAGTAAGATACCAATGCAGACGACCTTTGTATGAGGTCTACCTCATACAAACTTTTCTCCTTCAAACAATTATTCATAAACAAGTAGAACAGCTACGATGATGCTACACATCCTTACTTGACACAATGGTTCAGATGTTGAAAAACATAGACAAGGCGCCACTTACACTCATACCTGCTCTAGAACCATCATACAACGGTTTCAGAGCCTTAATAATTGACATAATACTCCCGTGCGGTACAGGCAGAGTAGAATAGTACAATCGTGGTATCGTTAGAGGCGACTGAGATACCGGAACCAAACAATATTTATCATATACTTACTATATAGTATGTTTGTCATATAGGTGGGAATCGAACTACCACCCATGGCGTAAAAGATAAGATCAATACTTTCTGCGCCATTAGGAACCTCAAATACATATATATCCTCTATACCAAAATAACCTACTTATGATATGTCATTTGTGTTTCGAGCAACCTTTGGATACTTTACCGTAATATCTTCACAGAATTTCACTTGGCAGAAAATTATAGACCGACATTTCTTTTGCTATATGTATCGTTTGACATATTGTAAGTATATTTTTACCGAACTACTTTTCATTGATTTGGCTACGTTTCCACAAATGGCTTATTTGCCTACGTTTAAAATGCTATAATATTTATTTCCCGATTCTAGAAATTGAGTAAACCGCGACTCTCTGTGGGTGTTATTTAACGACGACCCCTCCTGGTTGTTTAAGAACAGGACCCCAGCCGACACGAGGGCTCTTCTGATGATGTCATTTACAAAGTGATGCCTAGACAGTCTACCTGCACTTCGAACACAATGAAGGCCGTGCCGACCCAGGGCATCCACTTCAGCCTCACACATGCAACGATGCGGCTCTCAGATCCTGAAGTCCAGACGCAAAGCCATCGCTATGCGTTGGGTGTCATTATATAGCAGCGTCCCCAAAATTGGCGAAGGAATAGCTTGAAGCCACAAACTTGATTTAGACCTGGATGCTGCGCGTAATCGAGCCATCTCCACCTCAGTACTAACGTTAAGAAGTTTCTCTAAAGAAATATCACATAGAGGATCGTCCCAGGCTCGCTGAAAAGTTGGTTGTTCTGGATGATCTCTACCCACGCATTGACCATGCCAAAGCTCCAGGGCCTCGACCGCATAACAAAAGTGAAATTTATTGATACTTTCATAGCACAACCAAACTGGTGTGGTGCGGACAAAAAAAGACAAACGCGGCGTAGACAGACAACTCCACAAAATTGTTAGGGCAACGTGAGCGGAAAGCTGTTTTAAATACTGTTTAGCGGATGACAACGTCAAAGTCTTGGAATAAAGCGCCTCTGATATACCCTCCAGAAAGATTGGAGAGCCTAACAGAGATAAATTGAATTTACACAAAACCTTGATTTAAAGGACTATAGCTTCTACTCTTTGCTAAACTGCCAAAGAAGTCACTCCTGAACAAAAAGTATCTCGCATTTAGATATGTTGAACGTGAGCCCCAATTGCTTGCTTACATGCAACAAATGTGTCAAATGTCATGCAAAAAAACAGCCGAGCATAAATTTGGTAACAAGTTAATCGACCTAATGATACGTCGAGGTAACGATAATATGTCAACAGATACAGTCGCAAACATCATTTCGACGAAATGAAAAAATTCGGATCGAAATTAATCGTAAAGTATTCAGAACATAAGATAGGCCACCTGTTTTTCGATAACTACACTACTGAAAAAAATACTAAGATTAAAATTAGGGGTTAAGATGCAGTAAGAAACAAAAACCATCGATTGTTAATGTTGGAAAGATTCTCGAGAGTTGGAGAGATTCGAGAACTCATAGAAGCTACTCTTGTCTGGTGTCGAACAAAGTCACAAAAACCTCCAATTTGAAGATAGACCCACAGGCGGGGCGACTTGAGCCAACATTAAAACACCAGAAAATAATCAAATTAATTTAATCTACATATATTTATAATACAATTAATTATCTAATTTTGATGCTCTCGTCACTTCCTCTTCTTCTTGTCGACGCGCGGGCCACCCATGTGGTCGAGCTGTTGCTGCAGGTCCTTGAGCTGGTTGTCGGGCACGTAGCGCACTTCCTCGTGCTCGGGCTGGTGCTCGTGCACGCTCAGTGAGCAGCCCTCGGGCAAGCACGCGCGCGCCACGCGCACCAGCGAGCCCAGCGCCCACGCCGGCACGTCCACCACCTGCCGCGTCACATACTCTAGTCACTATACTTCGACATAGCACATCATTTTATGCTGTATGTACTCGTCGACGACTTAAAAAATAAATCTGCAGCTTCTAATGTAATATGAGTACAAAACTATTAATAATTAATTAAATTACACTTTAAGATCGATAATAAGATAGAGATAGGGTAAAAGCCGGATAGTTGCCTCGGACGGATACATGCCACAGTTACAAATGCTCTATATTGGACGTATTGACAGTGTTTTTTTTATCATAATTAAAAGCGTCCCCTGCGTAGGCCTGAGTGCCTCGAACCTTAAGAAGACGATATGAAAGATGAAACCAGTTACTATAAAAAAATAACAAATCAAACTAGTATTAGCAAGTACTAGCAGTAAATCAGAATCAGATAGCCCAGATTTTATGAAACTGACTGAATGAAGAGCTTTAAGGAAAATAAAAACTCGTATCTACAGTTCTAACAGTGAAAATAAAGAAAATGTTATAAGTTCAAAAATATCCAAAAGAATAGCAACTAAAGGGCTACTAATCAAAGGCAAAAAAGATAAATTATCTATTGGAGACTGAAAATATATTAAAAGAAAACAATATTAATTCAAGAATAGAAAATACCAAGAAAGAAGTTTAAGTTCATAATTATTGTGTAGAATGTTTTAAAAATTTTAAAATTAAACTTAATTGAAATCAGGTTGGATTGAATGTCAGATCTGCTAATGTGGTTCCATGAAACTTGTTCAACACCCAAAAAAACATTGCATAAGATGTGGCAAGTTGAAAAGCTTGACTTCTGGTGATAATCAATTCTAATGCCAGTTGATTATCATATTTTTAATATTTAAGATAAATACTAATATTTAATAAAAAAAAATACATGTTCACTAACTTACAATTTAAAACCTTAGTATTTTTAAGTGTTGATTAGGTAATAATTTAACTTCTCTTAGTACTTACTTCATAATAAAGGATCTCAGTAAGTTATAAGGACTGAATACTTACTTAATAGAGGCTCAAGGAGAAATCTTCAAAATAAATAATATTACATTTTTATTTTGGACACTTATTTACTATATTGGAGTCTATTATTGTTATAATTTTATAATTATAATTTAACTTTAAATAATACTTAATAAAAGATTGTATTTAATAATAAAAACTGATTATTTAAGTTCATTTTTATTAAAAAAGTATCCGCTATAGTTGGCAACTATCCTCTTTTTTAGAGGTCATATAAAAAAGAATTTTCTTAAAATTTATAATATTTAATTTTTTTATAGTCAGGGTATGTTAAAAGATTAATGAACTATGTTTGAGAATACACTTTAAATAAAAATATTATTGCTACAATTTTTTAAAGGGGTTTTATAAAAAGTGATGTAACTATCCGGGTTTTACCCTACATGTAATGCTTACTCCATAAAAGTTTACATTTAAATTAATCAGGCATAAAAACCAAAAAAGGTTTTTTTAACTTTCAACTAAATATGTAAATAAATATAATAAATTATTACAATTTTTTCACTTTAATAGAATTATATTCTCCGGTTCTACTGATCGAACTGTTGAAAAAAAAAGAATAAAACTAAAATTTTAGAACATGATATAATACCTGAACATTTCGTTCATAGACATTGAGAACGTATTCAGCATCGATGACCGTTCCACCTGGTTTAAAGCGCTGCACTTTAACCTTCTGCGCTGGTGTTGCCCAACTGTGATGATGAAAAGAAACAAACAATAATTAATAAATTTCACATTTATTGACTTGACTGTGAGATAAATTGATTAAAGCACTTGTGTTATGGACAAATAGGTAACAGAGTAATCATAAAAATAATACTGAACATATACAGATATTTATCAATGTTTGTCATGTGTAGGGATCAAGCCTACAAACCTTGGCGCGCAAGATGGCATCACTACTGTCAGCATCATCAGGCCTTTCCAGTACAGTAGTAGTTAAGGTGACAGATTACACAAATATAATTTGGGGTATAGCACTGAAGAATAGTTTGTTATGCAACTATACAAACAATACATAGACACCAAAGAGGGGTAACACTGCTATTATTTTAATATTACTGACTTTATAGAAATTTAAAACTCACACATCCATTTTATTAATTTAATGTTTATATTTTTATGAGGTAACAAAATTGAGAGATAGATAGCAGTAAATCTATCCGTAACAGTATAGCCTAAATGTAACAGTTTGGAGATAGGCAGTAGCATTAACGTTGCAAAAATACCCTCTGCAATTGTCACCATGCTTGCCCAGTGCGGCAATTATAGGCAAATTGACCATTTCTTGGGGAGGCAGTGGATGTTTTACAGATCCTATGATCAAATAATGATTTTTATGAGAAATAAATTTCATAAAATATGCATCTTAAATAACAGCACAATTATGAAATTATTTTGTAAAAAATATGCTAAATACATATTATATATATACTCCACATACATATTATGTGGAGTGTTTGGCTGCATATGAAAGTGATAAGTATTAACTTTAATTTATGATAACCAACCATTCATCTACCTGTATCCCCATAACTTCAGCATATTTGTGAATTTGGCTTTGGCAAGCTTCTAAAATAGAATAATCATAGCCTTTCAACTGTAAATTTAAACAGTCATAAACTGGCTCATCAGGCTCCATACTCTGGAATGTAAATAAAACTTTATTAATTTCCTATTACACATTGATACATAAATATAACATTATTGTTACATTATATATAATATTTATTTATTTTAGTCACATACTTTAAAAAGTTAACATTTATATTGATTATGCAGATAAACATACCACTAAATACACAAAGGGTTAGGTACAATTACTAACACACTTTTCCTATGTTTACTTCTTATTTTAATTACATACTTGCTACTCACCTAAAATAAAATTTTGAGCAATTGAGTGTAAGTTCTAACTATATATATTTTGATATAATTTGTACAATATCTCATAGATTGACCTGAGACCAGAGATAAATCACTCAAAGCACTTATGTTTCAGTAATAAGACAACAGAAGAATCACAAATATAATATCATATACGTTTTTGTCCTGGGTGGTGATCAAACCGCACAATCTTTGACACACAAGATAGGATCACTTCCATTTATGCCATAGGCCCCTGATTACATTATTTCCCTTTTGATAATTCACATTTAAAACTTAAAAACTGTTTAAATTTGTAAGTTGTTGCTTAGTAATTCAAATAAACGTTTCTACGAATAAGATTGAACTTACAATGAGGTAGTCTGGTTCATAAAGGTCACTTTTAAGTCTTGTTTGTTGAGATACTAATGAGGATGATGAAACCACCTTTGCCGGATTTAATACTCGAACGTGTTTTAGCTGAAAACATTAGCTTTCAATTAATGATTTCTAAAATATTTGTAATCCAGTTAAAAATATTTAAGCTTTATGATCTCCACGAAAGAAGTAAAGGAGTTTTTTGTTTATTTTATTTTTAGTACCAAGTCAGTTATAAACTTTGAGTCACGTTAATTTTCGTATAATACTCACCAAACTAACAATCTTTGACCCTAACATTTTTGTTTAACTTTTCATACCAATAAATATAAAAGGAAACAGTAATAATTAGGTAATTTTAAAAGTTAAATAATATTTTCGCTATATGCTGATTTAAGGTTATCGAGCTGTCAATTTGACATTAAATTTTGCCAATTATACGACTGATGATTTAGAAACAAAGTTGCATTATAGGATTATTATATTTAAAAAAATCAATAAACCATGAAACACAGAGAAACACCAGAACTCAACTACTTCTATTTTTATTAAAATCAGTTAGACATTTTTAATAAAGTAAAATCAGTAATTGGATCTTACAGGAAATACCAATTGATTAGAACGTATGAAACCTAAACGTTCTAATATTCAGTGTTCTTAAGAAAAATATTATTTTTTAAAAGAAATTATTAAAGTTTATAGGTCTGAAAAAAACGCATGTTTTTCTCTCATATAATCAGAAATGTTTGTGCATATCAAAACATCTTCACTGTACTGCACTGTACTGCATATTTTTATAGTTTTTGATTTTATACTGGCAAGTTTGTTTTTGCACATGATTTTTGGGAGAAAAATTGTTATGTCTAAAATTTGTCTTTGTATCGTAATCGCTCGCTCGTTGCATCAAGAGCCAAGGCAAGGCTTCAATGAAATGGAAGTTAAGATAAAATTTTAGCGTATAATTTCAATCTGTTTTGTGGTGACAAAGTAAATGGTGAAGCGTTTATGTTTTACACCTAATAAAGTAGTTATTGTAAGGATATGGCGTCGACCGGCAGTACACCTTTTCCGAAATGGCAACTAGCCATACTTCTCGGTGCACCTTTGGCCATTGGCTTAGGTTACCTTTATCTAAGAAATAGACTAGAGGATCCGGAAAAGAAAAAAGTAGCTGATTTGAAAGCTAAGACGACTATATCTTTGGATAATGAAGACAACAATGCTACGGCATCTGAAAATGCTCTTGACCGAGCCATGAAGCTAAAGGGTGCCGGAAACAAAGCTTTCCACGCTGGTGAATATGACAAGGCAATCTCCCAATACAACGAAGCTATTGAGGCTTGCCCCCCGGACCGTCCAGTTGACTTGGCAACCTTTTATCAAAATCGGTCCGCATGTTATGAGAAACGCGAGATGTGGGAGCAAGTAAAGGAAGATTGTAGCTTTGCTCTTAAATTGAATGAAAAGTACGTTAAGGCGTTTTTACGTCGCTCACGCGCTGCCGAGAAAAGTGGTGATCTAGTTCTGGCTCTTGAAGATGTTACATCTGCTTGCATTCTTGAAAAATTCCAGGTTCAGAGTTCCCTAGTAAATGCAGACCGTATTCTAAAAGCGTTGGGCAGGCAGCATGCACGTGAAGCTCTTGCAAAAAGACAACCTGTCATGCCATCAAAGCATTTCATTGAAACATACTTTTCAGCTTTCTCTGAAGATCCAATAGCTAAAATACAATTGGATGATAACGCAACTGATGGTTTTGCTAAAGCAAAACGGGCAATTGATAGTCAAGATTATGAATCCATTGTTGATGCTTGCACAGAGGAACTGAACCAGAATGGCCAGTATAAAAATGAAGCCTTACTTTTGCGTGCAACATTTTATCTTTTGCTAGGGAGACATCAAGAAGCAGAAGCTGATCTCTGCAAGGTCATTGACAGTGATGCCTCAGTTAAAGTAAAAGTCAATGCTTTGATAAAACGTGCATCATTATACACTCAACTGGAAAACACTGACCAATGCTTGGAAGATTTTGCTAAAGCAGCACAGTTGGATCCAACTAACTCTGATATCTACCATCACAGAGGTCAAGTGTACTTATTGTTTGAACAAATGGATGAAGCCACAGCTGAATTTGCTAAAGCTGTAGAGTTAAACCCTGATTTTTCAATTGCCTATGTTCAAAAATGCTATGCTGATTACAGACATGCTCAGATAAATAAAAATGTTGGTGCACTGGCCCAGGTTCGTTCGGACTTTGAGTGTGCTTTAGAGAAATTCCCCAGATGTGCAGAAGTATACATTCTTTTTGCACAAGTGCTATCAGATCAACGAGAATGGGGACGTGTAGAGGCTCTTTTTGATGCTGCTTTGGGTGTAGAACCAAATAATGCTACTCTGTATGTTCACAAAGGATTATTGCAACTACAGAAGAGTACCGATTTTGACAAGGCAGTCAAACTTATCAACAAGGCTATAGAAATGGATGACAAATGTGATTTTGCTTATGAGACCTTGGGCACTATCGAAGTACAGAGGTGAGTTTAGTAGTTCCTAGTTTTATTACCAAAATGTTTAATATATATATAAATTTAACCTAATTATTTTTTTTTACAACTGGAATATTATTCCTAGCAGAATAAATATTTCTTTAACTCCAATTAAATTTTACTGATTAAAAATTAGCCCCTTTTAATTATATAAAAAATTCCTTTGTTTTTTTTTATGCCTGTCAATTTCTTTTTTCTTATGTCTTTTTCTCTATTGTCAAGAATGTCTTCTTCTTTGTCTTCCTCTTTGTGAAGAATGGAGTAACTATCATTTTTACTATTTTGATCAATTGCTATCAAAAAGTATCATTTTGTAAGTCCTAAATAAAAAGTAGTATTGATATAACATCACTATTGTTAACTCGAAGTTTTAACCACCTTATAACATTTATCAACAATCAAGTATTCTCATATAAGATAACAAATTATTATTTAAGTTTTATATAAACACATAAATTGAAAACATCATATTGAATAGTTAACTTTATCTACATTAAATAAATAGTACATACATAGTACATACATTTTATTGTAACCTGCTTTTATGTTAATTTCAGGGGTAACCTTAGGCGGTCACTGGAACTTTTTGAAAAAGCGATTGCTTTGGCCAAAACAGAGCTGGAGATGACCCATTTATTCTCACTCAAAGATGCGGCAGCTGCACAATTAAAGGTTTCCGAGCGCTGGGGTCTGGACTGGACTGTAAGCTAGACTAGTGTTTAATTATATCCTCTCAACGAGAATAATATCAGACACATTCAGTAAAACATCTAAAAACTTTTAAATTTCAGCTTAAAGTTACATAACAGTACTATTATGTTTTCTTGTAGCATGTATGTTGAGTTTTCACGTCATATAAACTCTTTCAATACATTTGTTATCAATGATCAATGACTCAATAGATAAAGATACTATTCTCGTTGTTCAAGGAAGGTACTTAGCCGCCGCCGAATCCAATAGCGTTGTTATGGTGACAACTAAATGTCTAAATCATCAAGCTTTATCCTCATAGAATATTTTTTTTGGTAGTTGCACGTTACTTTGTTGGTGCACAGTCTGCACACTATGTACATGACTGGTGAATAAATGTTACTTAGATGTTTTAATTATATATTTTGTAAAAAGTAAATTTATAAAAAAATATTAGATTTTTTTATAATTAGATAAACAATTGATTTTCATAACTTCATTCTAAATTTATACTTGTTTGGGTTCTTTTTACCATTTTATGTAACTCAGCAAATATTCTCTAGTTAAATGTTACAAATAAAAATTTGAGTATGTAGCAAAGGAATATCTTAATAACACAAAAATTTCCCTAATATTTACACTGTTTATTATACAAAATGTTATGGTAAGCATGAGAATTAAAAGATGCACGGTCAACATGTTGTGTAGTTAATTAAGATAATACTTATCAGATAGCGCCATTATAAATTTTTGTGATCTATTGCTATAATAAATGCCTATCAATATTGTTAAAGTTACAGTACTGTTAAAGACATCAGTGTATTATTACAAGAACTCACGGTAATTCATGCACACAATTAATGTAAACCACTATCTTCATATTGAAGTAGTGTTCAAGTTAAATTGATGTATCTAATTGTATTGTGTTGCATTTAGGAGATCGATTTACGACTTTCTATCGTAGTTTAGATTATGTATGTATATTAGAAATTCTTGCTATTGATTAAATAAATATTTTTTATTAAAATGAAAGAGTTATTTTTAATATTAGGAGACTGAGCGAATCGAATGTTTGAGACAGTGCACTTTAAATATATTGTGCTTCTAATTTTATATTTATTTTAATGTAACAATCTGAATTAAATGATGGTTATGGATAATAGTGATATTAGATATCAACCTGTTAATTTAATTATTGCATTTAAATAACTATTTTTAGACACTGCCCATTTATCTTGCCTTGTGATGGTCATTGTGGTTTGGTATATATATTATATTGTGATTGCTGTTTAAATAATGACAAAATTAAAATTATATCTGGTGTACTATAATACATATAGTCAAAATTGCCGTCGCTCAGTCTTTGACATGACTATTTCATACTGGAATGCCATATTTTGACTTGCATAAAACATAGCCTTAACAGATCAAGTACATGTAACTAATGAATTATATGATAATAGGCTTTTACTTCTTGATTATATTATGTGAAACTATTGTTGAACTCCGTTTTAAACATTGATGGGCCAAAAGGTTTATCAATTTTCTTGTACTTGTTTTCTGTGGTATGCCCATTCCGATTTAATGTTAACCTTTTGCTGTATTGTTAATGCTGTACATTGGCGTCAATTTGGAATGATCGATATAATTTTTACACTTGTTAAGTTGTGTGCGCCTGGAGTTTGTGCGGCGGTGCGTACGCGCGCTTGGGTGCGTTCAATGTTTATGAAGCCATATTAAAAATAAATATATGTATGTATAGAATCCCACTGTTGTTTTTCTGGTATGTATATTCGTAATTAAAATTTGAGATAATTGATTGGATGCGCCCTTCAAAATATCAGGTAGTTTGAATATAGGATTATAGCTTGCAGAGATGGATCTACAAGAGTTGTTACCTCACCGATAGTGGATAGTTTATCAATTTATGAAAACTATAAAATACATTACTTATGGAAATTACCCTTTTCTTTTATTTACCTTTACTACACCTTTATTCTAAATTACATATATCATAATTACAAAGAGCTACAGATAGAAATCTGTCCAAATTTTTTAATCGACTTGAGTGAGTGTGAGCCTCAAAATTGGCTGAAATTTAGAGCGATTTCTGGAGGTTGGTATGTTGCTAGGTACTTATGTCTCATATTCACAGATTTTAAATACTTGCATATGACGTCCATCAGAGAAGGGCAGATATAATCCCCCTTTAAAAAAATATAAGAAATGTATGGCAAGCAATCATCACAAACTACATGATAAAATAGCGTTTCGCCGACCATGAGCCTAATGTTAACCAAGTAATTTTTCTACCTCATTTTTTTCGAATTTTCATGCCGGAGCAGTAATAATAGGATTCGTAGTAAACTGCATAAATTATAATATAAGAAATCTAGACGACCTTCGCGAGTGGTCCACGTCGGGTATCCAACTTCAATTCGTGATATTTGCAACCCTGTTCTATTTTAATTGATATTCTTAATAGCAGATAAAGAAACTCTTAGACATCTTAAATGATTTAATTCTTTAATATTTTTCACATATCGGTAAAAACCATAGAGACATGCGCAATCTAATACGAAACTACGTTAGAAAAACTATATAGATGTGCACAGCATGTGTTTCTAGTATAAAATAGAACATACTATGGTACACACAGCAACAGATCAACCTAGCCAAATCTGTCAAAACTTCGCAACCGATATTAATCTATAAATGTTTACAGCACATTTTCAACTCAATGGCTGAATTCACAATGTACTGTAAAAAATTGTCAGGATGATCTGTTGCCCACCTTACCTAGTGAATAATAATAATACATATATGAGAGTAAATCGTGTGTTTAAAGTGTGACTGAATTCTGTGAATTTTGTTAGTAAATACCTGACTACGTACCTACGTACGTTCACGAAGGTTACGGCCTGTCAATGTTTCTTTCGATAATTTTAATAATTATTTTTGTAAACAAAATACATTCTCTATTGTGCTACAATGGTACCTTTAATCACAAATTGTATGGAGAAGACCCATTATCACACAAAGGGCTATTTGGTCTGTCTCGAAGAGATACAGCAAGATTTCAATGTTCTTTAACGGTATTATGTGAAGGTATCTAGTAAACAAGTTTCGCAGATAATTAAAACTCACTAGTGTTTTATGTAAGGAAGGTATTTTTGGTTACCATTGGTGTTACCTTGATGTAAGTAGCGCTAGGTAGGTACCTACCTATTCACAAGAGAGCCTTAGTAGCCGTGCAGATGTCACACAAATATAGATTTATTTTGTTTTACACCTACAAAATTCTGTAATTTCAAGAGTTAATACAAAATAGAAGTACGTTCTTTCATCATTTATTTTAAAACTTTGACCTCACTCCCTTAGGCAATATAGCTGCAAATACGCTGATTACAAATTTTGTGATAAGCAAAGTTGGTAATAAAGTAGAGACTAAAGAAAGTGTCTCAGGTTTGAGCATTGACATTTAAATATAGGTTAATAGGTTACTACATATAAAAGGGATTAAAGTGCATTAAAAACTTATTCGATCGTCTTTCTTGCCTGACGTCTAAATGTCTGTAGGGAGATTATCATATTATAAGTTTACATAAATATCTATGACTTTTTATGACAATAAAATACCGACTGGAAGTATTATTTTCGGAATAACAAAATAAAACTATTACCTATGTGCAGTACAATGTTAAGCAAGAACGAATGATAAATAAATTTTGGTGTTTACTGTTTTTGTGGTGGAGTCATGGAGCTGCGGGACTATTCTGCTTCAACTGTTCGCAGACGCACCGGGACACGAACAAGTGCGCCGGGGACTTCGCTCCTTACGTTCAACCGTTCAATAGCAGTCGGTTATTTCTTGTCAACTGTACTGAAGGTGCCCTTCGCATGTCTTGTTTAAAGCTTAGAATATGAATAGTAATGTTGTGTAAAAAGCTTTTGCGTTTGCGTCAATGCTGCGGGGAATTGCAGGTGTAGGGTAACGTAACCACACGGTAGAAAAGGCTGAGCCTTTTGAGAAGATGAGCAGTGTGTTTGTCATCTCCAGGTTATATTTGGGAAAGCCTGAGACGTGTTGTTTCGGGGGTCAGTGCGGTATAAAAGATAGTAGCCGCCATTATTTACGTGGACCTTATAAAACTTGTGAGAACTAGAATGAAACATTCGTGCGATAGTTATTATTAAAAATAATAAAATCATGTTAACCATTAACAGCACACTGTTGGACATAGGGCTGCTTATAAGATTTCTAATTGTACCGATTGTGTACGAAACGACGACTGACGCTGCGTTTGCCAGTTTTTTGAACCATTTGAGAACTTTACCCAATGGCCATGTAACCAAATTTATCATCAGTCCTCAATGCTATATGTCAGTACACAAAGTACAATAATCCCTATATATAATGTAATATCCCTATAGCCCATGAGTACCTCAATGCCATCAAAATATTGCTTCCTACAAATGTATGAAAGCATATAAGCATTTTTATAAATTTGACTATCTGATAAAATCTATTCACTAATTTTGAACGCTATGATCGTAAAAATAAGTGCTATATGCACTAACAAAAAACCTACTTATTATTTGTTCATTGACATTGCAAAATCGGTCTCGTTGAATAACAATATAAGCTCCCTTTTGTCAAAAAGTGTTATTAGCTCTAAATTTAAAGATTCGGTATCTCTTAAGAGACTATCGAATAATTTTAGTTTATAAGTATAATTCAATTATTAAATATATATGTTCTAAAAGGACTTATATGCAAATAACTTTGTGTTATACACACATTATTTGCATATATTTTTGGTTTATTTTTTTATTATGCTAGGTCGACAAATAAACGTACAGTCCGCTTGATAGTAGGCGTCACTGTAGACTATATACGCTTGTAATATCACAAGGATATCACCAGCGGGTTTTCAATCTTGTGACTGTGACATAATATCTTCAATATTATGTCATGTTACCCAGTAATTTCCCTACCTCTCTCATCCTTCAAGCTATATAGCCGGTAGAATAAGTGAGAGTAAGGTACCAATGCATGTGACATTCTGTATACGGCCTACCACTTGTAGAAATAATAATAGATGGATATATATATCCGGTATCTAGTTATAGATGTAATGATCTACTAATGCAGACTAAACTGAATGGACTTCGATGATATATTTCAAAGATTCAGTGACTTATTTATCGAAGGGTTAGTGCAGTTCCACAGACCTTATTCAGGTAAAAAGGTGAAAGACACGTTTTGTTACTTACGACAACAAATCTCAAAAAAAAAAGTAAGCTTATATGTATTTCGGCATTAGAATTGAAATAAATTGCTTTCTTTCTATTCTATTGTGAAACATACATTTTGGTGCTCTCAGCGCCTGCTCCATTCGCTCTACCCTGGAGATCGGATGTTGAAAGATTATTTTAGTTTTAAAATTTTGATGTACAAACATCGTCTGTTGATCAATTAAAACTTTATCATTGTTCATTTAGTGAGTTACAATGGAATGGTTTAATTACTGTTTATAAGCCCCTTCATTAGTCCTTCACCTTTAATTATTAAGCAACCCCGCTAAATAAACATCGTTCTGCAGAAGGCGCCCTGTGCTTTGTCCGCGCATGGTCTGCGCGCTCTCGACACGCGTGGATAGTGCAGCGCGGGTGCTACCGCGCGCGCAAGGACGAGGCTTTGCCGCGCGCAGTATCGGTGCCTACCAGGTCGATGACTTGCCGCCACGACAGGTGACCGATGTATTGTATACCACTGGTCGACAACAAATTTGATGTACAAAGCATTATAGTACTATCTCTATAATCCATACTTTCCCTATACAACATAAGTATTTAAACAATTATTTACTGGCATTTGCGTCTTACCTTCCATTTCCAAGTAGTTAGGAAACGGATGATGTCACAAAGTTGCAGATATCTTCCATAATAGTAATTTTCCACTATTGTATGAAAATCTTATTGAACTGATTGTCAATATATTATTATGATATACGTAGGTATATTAAGTAATTCACTTATAATAATTGTTTTATGCTTTAACTAATTACTTTTAAATTTTCTTAATTTAAAAATAAACGAATAATGCGTTTATCTTCTGCTTCTTGAGATATGGGTAATTCAAATTTAACTAATAATTTCCGTACTAAGATAACAAATCTCTTTGTATGAACTTTAGAACATCAACTTCAAATTAATATAATTGTGCAAAACAACATGAACATATGAATATAAACGTTTAATACTATAAAATTAGAGAATGCACAGTAATACAATACTAGTAATATATTTCTTAATTAATAAGTAATAATTTATTCATTTACCATACCATTATTAAATACCTACTTAATAAGTATAGAAAACCGCTATGCAACTTTGTTACTTAATAGTCACTCCTAAATTAACATTTAAAAATAACAATGTTTTAGGCACCCCTCAAGTGAGGTCATATTGACTATAAATAGAAAATTTTGTAATATTGGATCAATGTACAATACCTAGCAAATATTTATCGTCCGGAGCTTTATCGCCCGGCTAATAACCTAAGCTATTTACGATGCAACGATGTTGGCAGTTGTTATTGGATACATACTCAATAATGAGTTGTTTACGACACAGGTGTTGTTGGTTGTTCCTTAGTGCCATAAACGAAGTAAACTCAGAGCATAAAGTGCGTTGCTCATGATCGCATAACAACAAAAACATATAATTCCGTTTCAGGGATCTATTACCGCTTATTTGGCATTATAAAGCAAAATTATATGAAAATGTACATTACTATTTTGGATCCGAAAAAGTCTCAATCCAAAATCCATTGCGCGTGCTAAATTATTAAATTAGGGAAGCCCATTTCATTCAGGCCATCGCAGTCTAGAGATTTGTAGTTCTATTATTTCTTATATACTTTGTACAAAGTCAATCTTAAAAACTAGTGACGAAACATTCAACATAAAAGGTAAATGTCACCGTAATTCGCGTTTTAAAGATCTTAAAGCAGTTTTCTTGTTTAGTACACATGGTTAATTCTATATTATGTTTAAGTAAACTTGCGTGATGTAAATAAAATGTAAAGTATCGACTTCTGTATGTAAGTAACTAGTGTTTCTTTTCAGGTTGGCCGATGGCGAATATACAGTGTGCTTTTGTAACGGAAATTGGTGTAATTCCTCATCGAGGGGCCCTAAGCACCAACTAACAAGTATACTTTTCGAACTTCTATTTTTAGCTGGAATGTATGTTTATCATGCGTGACCGAACAAAGTAATTTAGAAGGGAAGACTTATTTTATGTTGCCATTTATCTTTGGAAGCTCGATAAAGCTATTGTAGATTGCAGTAAATGCGACTTTATCGGTTTATAAGCTGCTTTCACTTTATCTAAGGTGCCTGCGTCTATTTCTACGAAAAGGATGGTAAGAACTGTGTGTCAGTGGGCCGCGTCCGCTCGTCGCACGCGGCTTTTTTGTAGACATGCGTCAATGTACACCTACATAATTAGAAAAATAGAAAATTTTCCTTCGCCATAATATCTTCTTGCACTTCGCTACCAAGAAAAGTTTTCTCACCGTGTAATGTAGACATTTTTTTTATAAAAATTTATATTTCAATAAAAATACGATTTACATTACGCATTTGTTTGTATATTTACTTAAATTAAAATAAATAAGTCTTTAAGGTTCAAACTAAACTAACGCAATTGTCTTACAACATAGTTACAGGTAGTGAATTAGTTATCTAATGCATCTTGAAAGAACTGTGACAAAGTTTCGTATCCAGATGTTTACACTCTATTAGAATTCTCTTCCTGTTTCATGTTTATCTTACTATGTAATGTTATAATTTAAGACGTTACCTACTAATACATCTGAAATAAATAGTGAAATACTTAGAATTTCTTCAGAAATATCAAAAATAGTATTACAATGTACTCCAGGTCCACAAAATAACTGCAGTTTTGTTGTTTGTAATTCTGTTTGCGGGACAAACTAGTGTTACTTATCTAGAAGGACCCCAATAATGGTAGCTGTGTGGTGATATGGCAAAATATCCTTATGAAAATGTGTTATTACGTTTTGAACATATTTGGGTAACTACAGTCTTCACCAAATCTATTTTTGGCATTAGGTTATGTACTGATAATATAATTAATTTTCACTAATGTCTCTTTTGACAATGGCGTGTTCACCTTTCATCTTCCTCGTGTTCGTTATCATCGTCGTCTTCTTCCAACTCATCCACTGCGGAGGCTGCATCGCTTGTCACTACCTGAGCTATTAACCCAGTGACACCTGTTGAATTCTTTTTCCCATTCAAAAAATTATACACATATTCCTCTATAGTGTCTTCATCAAACGGCAGTAAATCTTCTAGATCTATCTGTCTTCTCGTCCGTTTCTCCTTCTTCTGTTTTTTTGTAGAAGCGTAGTTGTTCTCATCACTGTCCACGATTCCCCTTCTGTATATTTCCACAGGCACTTCGCTTCCATCACTAATGTCGTATTTTACTCCAAGGTCTGCTTCTTGAATTTCAATAGATCCGACATTTTCATCAACAAGTGACTTTAGATTCTTAGATCTACTCTCTCTAATAGCATTTGCGTTATCAATTTTCTTTTCTTTTATAGGATGAAGATGTTTCACTTCAGTAGTTTCTCTCGGTTTTGGTATTTCGTTACTTATAGTATCCTGGTCCTCGTTCAAGTTAGGTTTGGAGCTATAAGTTTTTACTTTTGAATGTCCTTGTATTATTAAATACATAGGAAGAGAAGGGGATTCCGTTGTAGATTTGAATTTGTTATAAGAATCAGATGCAGGTGTAGTCGTTGTAAATCGCATGTGTAAATATGGGTCATGAGTATATGAAGAGGGTTTTCTGTGAATCATGTTATTGATGGCATGTGAGTTAGTGTGGTACGGATGCGGACTTTCAGTACTGTCAGCAATTCTCGTTGGTGGTGGAGGCTGCATGGTTTGCATCGTCTCTAACGTGATTGAGTCCTCGGTAGGTTTTTCTTTGTAGACTTGCAGATTCTCTGACGCGTGAGCATATAGATTGTCCTCTGGTCTCTCAGGACCATTCCCTAAAGGCATGCTCATCATTGGGCTTAGCATATCAAAAATTGTAATTTCTGGTCTTTGAGTCGGTGGATATCTCGTCGTGGCTTTAATCTTATTAATGATGACATTTTCGGTTGTTATTTCTTCATCATTAAATATATCAGTTGTAATTTCTGTTGTTGTTTCGTTGGATTGTTCTGTTTCTTGAGTGACACTGGTGGGTATTTGTGGAATCTCTGTCGGTGGTAGAGCTGTAGGTATAAATGTGGGTAAAAATATGGAGCTAGGAGTAGGTTGCGGTGGCGGAGGCGCTTCTGATAACATGGGCTTATAGAAGGAGTACGGATGTTTATTATACTCAATGTAGTCGTTGGGTATCAAGTTATGGGTGTCATTAACAACTCCATTGTCATCCAAGGGTGTCGTGGGACCCCAGCCTGCGTAGTCACTGCTGACTACATTTGGTATAGGTTTTGTCTGATTCAAATCGACGATCCAGTTTTGACTGGTCGTGGAAGACTGATAGATTAAGTTAGCCTCTTGCAAGGCATATAGTGATGTTAAGTGTTCCGAAGCAGGCGTGGTCTCCCTCGTTACAAATGCCGGTGGATCGGTTATATTCATAGGTGTGCTGTGCATTGGGATTTTGTTATCGTTAAGCACATATAACGATGGCTTGTGTCCGGGCGGTGGAGGCGGGGGAGGAACCAATATGGTCATCGGATAATGATCATTAATTTTATAGGTGAAATCTTCGTACTTATTCGGGGGTGGAGGACGTGGGTGTCTCCTGGATGGCTGACGGGGCCCCACACTTGGTTTTCGAGAAGAGACACCGAGCATGAGCACTTCAGACTTCCTCTCTGGGTAGTGTTCACGCTCTAGACGTGCGTCGTCGGCCCAGTAATGGACGCGCTCCAGCACAGGCGGTTCATAATCGTACGTGGGGTCATTACGCAACGGGTCTCCTCTCCCGGTCAAAGGCTTCCATTGGTCGAAGTCCATTCGAGGTGAAAATATAGACGCCAATGCGCTGAGCTTGTCGTTCTCAACTGCATCTGCAATAGTTAAATTGTATTATTTTTCTGTTAAAATTATTTGTTTTGTAGCCAGTTACGACACTTTCTCACTAAAAATGTATGTATACTTACATGAAACATTGGCAATGCGTTTTAGTGATCCTTCGCCGACCGCAGACTCCGGCTTGGGAGCAGCTACATTCAATAACCACAACAGCATCCATACAGACGTACAGCTTTGTTTCTGTGAACAAGAAAACTTTTAATAAGATGCAATGTGCGTGTGAAGTCGCTGTGTAATACCGCTAGAGTAGAATAGTACCTTTCCCTGTGCCAAGTATCACAAGAAGCGCCTGAGGTACCGAAACAGCGGAGCTCATGCAACAGGGCCTACACTACGCCTGCCTAGCGCAGTAATTGGAGGCAATATTGTAATTTTTATAATTCCTCCTTTTTAGTGTAGGCCTATGTCCAGCAGTGGACGTTATAGGTACGGCTATTATGATGCTGCCGTGTAGTCAAGCATTAATAGTTTGCTTGAAAATGTTATTTGCATATATTGTACCAAAAATTAAACGGGGAACGACTTCGATGAACTGTAGGTGTCAGTTTTGGGTTTCATACGTGGACAAGACGCGCTCGTTAAAATGCCAGGGCGCTCTGCGGGCGCGGGTGGAGAGACGAGCTAATTTAATATTTTAACCATCCTCCTTGTTATTCTCGAAACACCTGACCTCAATAACTCGTTATGGAAAAAATGTTGATAGGTTGTTTTAAAGGATGAAAATGTGTGTTAACGAGCGGCGCTGCCTGTGATCACCAGCCTCCCGATTGTTTTAAATAATGACGCCAATTTATCAGCGAAGATGGCAGCATTTGTGTTGCATGAAATTAAATAATGTTTATAAAGGTACACTCGTGTTGTGTATTATCTTGTTGTTGAGCCCTGAGCACAAATACCTATTTAGATCTTTGTTCCCGTGGAAATTTCACCTCTCAGAAGGGATCGGAGTAAACACTGTACACATGTCCACATGTCTAAGTCCGTCGGTTTAATAATTCCACTTTTTAACAGCTTTACATTTTTGCTCGTTGTTTTGGCAACTGTTTCGTCACTTTTGCCACTGATTCGGGAAGTGATCTAAGCACTTCCCGAATCAGTGGCAAAAAAAAATTATAACTATACTTAAAATTAAACTAAACAGAAAATTCGATTTGATTCGATTGTTTCCCGAATCTGGGTAATTTTTTGCAATATTTGTTTATTTACATCTATATTGTTAATTATTTGAGACAAAGTGTTCTAAACTTACTTTTTATTAAACTCATATGTAGTGAATCCTTAGATATATTTTGCTTCTTTGTTGTAATTATATTATACCTAATGTATTCTGAATACTTAATATATAGGTATATTGTAAGATGTCGAGAAACAAATTTGTCCCGAGCGTCTTCCGTTATTAACACGAGATAAATCCCCATTCAATACATCTCTTTACCCGGAACAGAATCCGGGATCAGAAGCGTTTCAGACCAGAGCTTTTGCTCTAGCGCCAGCAATTTGCGCGCACCATTCGGCTCGAACAACAATTAAAACATTTAATAGCTGTTTGAATCAACACTTTATGATCTCTATCTTAATGGTTGTAGATCAACTGTTTTAAGGGTTATTTCGATAAATATTTTTTTCTCAATGTCAGTCCGAATGATGTTTAATATGGCAAACGTAGACATTGACATAAATCGTGACGTATCGGCCCACTGTATACATTATCAGAAATTCTAAAAATCGATTAGAAACTGGTTTACAGGTATTATATTAAAGAACCAATTAGCGGATCTTGGGACGAGCAGCTGTTCTGTGCTCGTGTTTTATTTATTAATCTTCCTCAACACGATGTAATGAATGTGTCAATTAATGTAAGTAGATCATTTGAATAGCGCCGACAAAGGTTACGTCTTGATTTACAGCAGGATGTCGGAGCGAAATGATACCTTAAAATTTTCTAGTCAACCTAAAAAAGTCATATAAAATTAATCCGCTTTAATGTAATACTGACTCTTTCACAAATCCTTTAACTGCCTTCATATACAATTGATCTTAATTGTATTTTAATGAGATTAAAGAAAACATAATTTTATAAAATAGCGGCATCATTTAAAAGAAAATTAACATTTATCTTTGATTAGCTTTTCGTTTTCACGCATATATAATTAATTAATTAACTATTACAACTCATGTTTTAGTATCCCTAGGTGTGCCCGCAGTATCGTATCGTGATATTATTAAAAAAATAATAATCAAATCCGATTAAAATATATTTTCAACCCGAACACGCTCATAGGAAAATGATTATGCTCCCCTGATTTTGGAATTGTAAATGATATATATTGAATTATACTTAATACTTATCAGAAAAGGGTAAGTGGCACAAAAGTATATGAGAAAAATATTTGCCTGCGTGAATATACAAGGGATATAGAAAAGGATAGCTATTTGTACGTGGAAATATTCGGTAATATTACACCATTCTACTAATATATTTCAAAATATAAATAAATTTGAAGACTCAGTACTAAGTATTTCGAAACGCCGGCCTAGTTATACAAATGTTTTATTGAAGTTATTCAACCAAAAACTTAATTGCCGTAACTTAAATGGGCCAACATTGCTGCTCAAACGAGAAGTATAAATACGAATTGTATTGTAATTTTTTTTATTGTAAATTAGTTTCAGGAGTAGCATGTCTATTCCTTCATCTTCCGAATATTATACGATTAAGAGGCATGTAATCGTTATGATCTTTTGAATTTTATTTCATTGCCTATAAAAAGATGCTTCAATATCGCACAAACCACGTACACGCATAGTTTAGCATACTTAATATAAACCTACTAAAGAGAACTTAGCATTTTTCATAACAATGCATCGCATACACCGTGGACTCGCATAGATTGGTATGGAGAATTCAGTCCCTGGAACTCACAGCTACGTCACTGGCACTCGGATCAGTAAACCAGGATGCGTGTGCGCAAGTGAAAGCGCCGCGTGCGCGGAATTGCTAATCGCCCTTACATGACGGGACTCATACTGAAGCGCTACCTATCTAATTTGTCCTCTTTCTATTGTCCTTTCACTCTTATATCACACGCCACTTTATCTAGAATTTTACTATTAAGAGAAGCGTTACATTAGCTATCATGTTTATTCTACACAAACACTTCAATTGCGTAGAATAAACGACATCTTGACGTGAATACGTTTTTATATTTGCGTCTAAAGTGGGAGGCAATTTGAAAACTGATTTTGTTGCTACTTATACTCCATTATTGTAGCTTGATTAGTATGGCAGATATCAATATAGTAGCGTCGCACGATTTTTTTATTTTGGTATTATATATTAACCTAAAATTTACATTTAAACTATACAAAAAAATTGAAAGCACGTTAGTTTGACAGCTGTCATTCTAATAAAGCCATGATTCTATGAATACATTGACAGAACTACTCGCATATCTATAATGATAAATCGAATTATACACTTGATAGCTTTACACAAAGTATGAAGGTGTTTTTCTAACTTTCTAGACTTAATTTTATATCATTCCCGAAGGAACTTTTTTCAGGATATTATTGTAATCTTCCCTTTTTTTTAAAACCACTTGACCGTAAAAGTGTAACAGACAGACAGCGGAACACTATTTTGTTATTCTGTAATAGATACGTAAGTAGGAAAAGTAGTAGTAATAGTCCTAGTAAATACCAGTATTAATTATTTGCTTTAATCGTTAAGGTTTTCTTTTTAATTACCTATTAGATGTTGTACAGTTACTCGTAGATCATTTTGCTAAATACTTACCCCTGTATTACATTTATCGTTTATTTTATAGTTCTGTCAGGTTTAATCGTAGCGACATGCTGTAAATAAAATAATTACTAGTGACAAATGAAACGCTTCTCCGTAGTTTGGTCTTGCTGAAAAAAATATATGGCACTTTTCGCTAACTTCCCTTACACCATCGTCCATAATTTAAGCGATTTCATTCAACTTCTTCATAAGGTAATACATATTAAGTAGGTAGTGAAAACTTGAAATATATTTTTTATTTGCTTTTACTTAAAACAAAGAATTAATAAAAACTTTTCGTGTGATCAGGGTCTATACATTTTTTATTTTATATAAATTAAACCTTATTTGCCTTTAATACAGCAACACGTGTGAACTGCGGTGCTGAATTTGCTAATTACTTTATTGTTGTTTTGTAATTGACAGAAGAATCTTCTTATTACAGAAAGAATATGAAAGGTGCGATTAATATAAAAAAAAACTTATCAATGACCTTTAAGACAACTGTCAACCGACTGACAATTGTCATGATTTGCGGAATGTGTGCTGCAAATTTTGTATAAAACAGACATTTTTGAATTTAATATTTATTATAATTAAGACAACAACGTTGGTCGTCAATTCATAAATTTGACCCAATTTGAAAGCGACAAATCGTCAAGTTCACTTTACATTTAACATAATATGTATGTCCGTACATATTTAATAATTATTACATTCAAACCTCGTGTATCCACAAAACAATCGTCAAAAATGATTACATTTCCCGTATACTCCTTTACGGCTGGTAGGAGCGGCCATGGTAACAAAGACAAATGACATGTTAAAATACCGCTCTCAACACAAAATAAACCTGTATTAGTATCGTCAAGTGTTCCATAAAGCACGGCACGTTCGGTCAACATTTAATCTCGCCGGCGCAGCGGCGACGTCGGCGGCGTCGGCCACGACTTTCCATTTCTAACAACCCATTGTGGTTAACCCGATCCTCTGGATTAACTAACTATGAAATTCATATCGCGACCAACCACGTGTCGTTTGTGAAAATATACGCCACAGTTGATACTGTGATCGTTTAGTTTTACCAGAAGTGTGGTATTGCATGTTTGCTTATGATTTATAAACTTTCCGGCGTGGACTTTTCTTCACATCGCGCCACACGGAAGCTTGCCTGGTACTAAAAGTAGACTAAGTCTCTCTCTAGGGTTTAATCTCATATGTCAATTATTAAACCCGTTTCGACGTTCAGCCGTGAATAGTTAATTACAAGCAGACAGAAACACTTTTACATTTATAATATTAGTATAGATTTGTATTAAAAGAACTTGGTTACTAATGTTCCTTATGTCTTAGTACCTGCATGGCTTGCTATGGCAGTTATGCTCAAATATGTAAGAGATCAATAAGGAAATGGTTAGGCGTTACTCCGTCATAACTATAGTTTGTGGGAATGGACAAATACCGAATACGATCGAAATTAATATATGGAAGTAGTTGAATAAACAGATATAGGTGCAAAAATGTGAACCTCAAAATTAAAATTAAATGATGTATTAAACATAATTTAATAAAACATAAAACAAAAAACATTATGTCCTATAATTAAAAAACCGGACAGACGTCGGAGCGTGGGTACGCAAAATCCTCTCCAAACTTTATATGCAATTAAAGTAAATAGCCGTATCAAAACCAGTAAGTATTCTAAGATGGATAAGTAATTACATTCATGGTTAGACTCAAAAATGATCTGCGATTGCATGATATAACAATGATATAAGAGAACAGCGTTTATAAGATATCGTGTATTAGTTAGATTGCGTAACAAATCTCCAATTGTGGGGTATCTAAATTCGACATAAATCATTCGCGAATCATTGCGAGCAGCGAATGGGCAGCAAGATGCCAACATTTGTTTTTTCATCGTACCGCAACAACATGCATATTGTTTAAACTGTTTTTTATTAGATCAGGGCAACAAGCGAGCTTACAAAGGTCTATCTCGTGTATACCTCGTACAAAGGTCGTGCAGTTGCAATGTAATCGATTTTTATTATTTAAATTTCTGTCAATTTACACAAACTGATTATAAATCCCATCTATCGTATTCCGCCAGAAATATAATAATAATAATATTCACACAGCATCTCATACATTTACCTGACTCTGAGTTAAGTTACTGAAAGAACTTGTGTTAAGGACCTTAATTTTTTTCACCCAAACACAACAGACACAAATATAATCATGTAAATGTTTGCCCGGGTGTGGTTCGAATCCACGACCCTAAGCGCATAAGATAGGATCACTAACATCTTCGCCATCGTGCCCGTAATAATCATGAAAACCGAACGGAAATCCGTTCAATAGCTTTTGCGCTTTCCACATTCAGAGAGATATACTAGCTAGAGTTTATTGTATAATAGTAATTATATATACGTTCCATAATTAATAGCTTTTATATGATAGTTATTCGAGTGGTTTCCTATCACCACTCTATTGCATTAAAGCCTAAACAGCCTAGCTGTTACGATTGGATATGACAAAAGCTGTAGATGCCGGTACCACAATAGCCTTTTATGACTCCTGGTGCAAGAGGACGGTGTTATTCTTCTTTAAAGGTATCTCAAACCTTATATTACGAAAGAATTCAATTGAAACGAATTAGGTAGACCGGAGAGATAGAATCAACGTGAGTAATTTAATCAAGAAGCAATATATGTAAAGTCTAACTAAATAATACTTCGATAGACGTAGTGATTGAAAATAAATAGAGGTGTTAGAAAGTCTGTACACATGTTACATTTTAAATTACACTTAAGATTAATTTGCCTATTATGTTCTTCTTAAAAATTTATTAAATAGAGGCTACCCATATTTCTGTCTTAAGAAATCATCATTTCAATTTTGCCCATAATTTCCGACTGGGTAGGCGTAGTGGCAATGTGGCACAGTGCACAACTTCGCGACGAGGTTGTTGCTGCTCATTCTCACCTTGTAGTATTCAAGTTGCGCTTCGGATGGATATACATTTGTCGGTTTCGGTACCTTAGTCGCCTCTTACGACATATGGTAGAGACAGAGGTATTATTCTACTCCGCCGGTACCCCACGGCTTCTTCTTAAGAAATATCCGAGTAATATAACATCTAAATATAAAATATTTTCTCAGTACCCAGCATAGAATCTTGCTGCGATAATATTATCATTTTTACGGCGCGTCACAGAGCAATGAGAATAAATTATGGGTAATTTTGCAAACATCAGTTTTTTCAAAGCGAAAAGACGATAGTGCAAACATCAGTGTTTGTATTCAACACTGCCAAGAATATTGTGCAATAACGATTAGAGAATGTTCCGCCTATGTAAGTATTGAATATCACATCGGATATTTTACGCTATTTATATTCCGGGTGTTCTTGTAAATGGCAAACGTGTGAGTATTGTCTTTCTTTATTTTAGAACTAGCTATGCCCGCGACTTTGTCCGCGTGGAATTGTAACTTTGGACTGCATTTTTCTTTTGAACTGCAAACTTCGACGCAGCGCACGCAACGAACGTAAATTTTTCGCCCGTTTTTGCCACATTTTTAATTTTTGTTCCGCTCTTTCAGATGTAGCGTAATGTAATAAAGCCAATTACTACTTATTACAAAAACTATCTGCCAGTAAAAGTCCCGTCCAAATCGGTCCAGCCGTTCCAGAGATTAGCCTGAACAAACAGACAGACTAAAATTGTAAAAATATATATTTTGGTACGTGTACCGTAAATACATTCTTTATGCATGTAGTAGAAAGCGGTTATTTTAATAATATTACCTACTAACAGACACTCTAATTTTATTTATATGTATAGATATGAAGATGGATTTTATTCTAGGATATATTACTTGAGTGAACTTTGAAATTTGTTTCTTTTTTTTGTGTATGAATAGAATAATATTTATTAAATACCCTAAAATAAATATCTGATAAAGATCTGAGGGTTAATTTAGTAAAAATAAAGTAGATAGATAATGTCTATATTATGTACAACAGTAAAAAAAGTTAAAAACTTCACATTTTCCACCAATAGTTCTTATAGAACAATAAACTCTTTGAAAAATGTGAAACTAAACATTATATATTCGGGATCTATTGCTAGTAGCAATAGATCCCGAATTGGCTAGGAAAGTGGAGCGTATTATCTGTACCTATTCAATGTTTTTTCACTCGGTAATAACGCCCCCAATTGAGTAACTGTGATCACCATTCATCATCATATAAAAAAATTATTACTTCTAACAAATTTTCTTAGTGTATCACTCTGGTTGGTTTAAGTATTAATGTTTTAAGTCTAAAGTTAATCGAAATATGGCAGATGAAAATTTGTGTTTAAATATATACGGTATTTTATTTTTACTAAACATACGTACATTTATTAAAGCCTTGACGTTTAAAGATTATAATTTGCTTCTAAGTCTACGCAGTTTAAGAATTTTGATATATATATAATCATCAAATTATCATTTTATACACATACATTATCATCAGACGCCTTTTATATTTTTTTAGATGTCAATCACGTGCAAGGCTTTCAGAAATTTTTATATGAGGCTACACTGTGGGTGTTGTTTCTACTTTACTTAAGTTTTATTTGACAACAGTAATTATCAACTATTTTATAATGTCATAAGCATACATACCTCTATTCTCAATTTAATTTATGAATTCTTTGTTACCTATCACAAAAAAAGTCGATTTAGTGTTCTGTCGTATTACATTCTTAAATATTACGCTACACGTCAAAGTTATCAGTAACTTACATTACTACCAAGGGTTTGGACTGAGAACCTTTTTGTTAGGTCTTGCTGACGGTACCGACTTTCAACTTTCAGCAATCATGAAAATAAAACCTGAATTTTCTCTATAACGTGTTTGTTTATTAATATTTATATCGGATCTGTATAATGTCGTAGTACTATCGTTGATTTATTTACTTTAATTTTGATTTATTAAGAGTAAGTAACTAACAATATTTGTTCTCCTAGGGTTACCTATATCTTCGCCATCTTTGTCGCAAAAAATTCAGGAAGTGAGTATACTATCGGGGAATACTTGCATAATATACCTCTTAATTATAAACTGGAACTGTTCGCTGCCCTTTTTATTTGGAAGGATATTCAAATTGTTTATGCGTAGTTTATAGACGAACGATATAAAATGTAGTCTTTTATATAATAGGTAGGTATTGTAAGTTAGTTAAATATATAACTTCATCAACTCGTCTTCTTTCACAAAGAATATTTCACTCTTTTCATTTGATAAGGAAAAAAAAGAAAAATTAATACCTATTAATAGTTGTTTTTGTGTGTGTATCAGAATAGGTCCAACAAATGTGTGTGACATTTCGTGGTGGGTCCGTGGTGTCACGTTGTATCGGTCAGCGGCTTTAGCCCCGCACCTCCTCGGCACACAATGGTAAGATATTAAACAGCCTTCAAACCAGTCCCGTGGCGTAAACTCCGTTAGGCCATCTATAAGTGACATGATTTCATGTATGCAGTTATGTAGGTACGCACATTATTATAATAGATGTGTATTATTATAATAGACATGTATCTGTGCATCAAGATAATCAAATAGTCACCCATAAATAATTTAATCAAGGTATAATAAGTTAATCAATACAGGCATTTTTCATTCATAGAAGTGCATTTATATAAGCCAAGGATAGTTAACATATTAAAATACAAGATTTTATAACAACGGTTTAACATGTGTGTAAGCCAAAAACTCTTACTAATTGATTTATAGACATACTAAATAACAATACCTACAATATGATCAGACAATCAATAAAGTATCTTACAAATGAGTATATCCTTCCAAATGTGTGTGTGAAATGATCATGTTTCTGAAGTGAAAGTTGTGAGGGCTTCCATGAATTTGCGGTGATAGACGAGCACCGCAGGCCCACGGGTTGGGCATGGGGCGTGGGAACGGCGCGCGCGCAGACCGAGTGCCGCCGCGGCTCTTTGACGCATTATCGCCGCCCACACTGAGTATTTTTCAATATAACATCAATGCAATGCGTTTGGTGGTTACCAATATTTGAAGATAGTATTTTGTGCTTATATATACAAATACAAAACAGTGCTAACATTTTATATTAATTTCTGTTAACTTATCGCCTTGATATGAATTACAAATAGACGATCTGATTAAGTTTATCATGTGGTGGTAATACAAGAATATGTGCGGAAATCTTTAATGATGACCTATATACAGCGTTGCTTGCCGAACGGTAATGATGATAATTATGAATGAAAGTGCTAAAATGATTTACCGTAATAAATATTACAAATGGCCTTACGCTATGATCTCTATATAGACTTAAAGCTTGATAGGTACTTCTTTGCAACATAGATTAAAAACTTCTGATTTCATGGTTATAGGAATGGTGATGTTTGTTATATTTATAAACGAGTGACTTATGAACGAAGTGAAATGTTAGATTTAAACTAATGGAAAAAAAGGTACAAGATTTTTGCTTAAACATGCTATTCACTGGAGTTATTAGTTGGGATGAAGAAAAAATTAAATAATTAGCAATAATCAGGTTGTTTAGACAAATTATTTACCACACATAGTTAGGTAATATATATCACGGAAACAGAAAATTTGTATCTCGTTTATCTCATTACCGTTTATTATAGTATATTATATTAATACCTAGTATTGCACACTTGTTTAATTGCCTTACACCTTAATTTGTTTGATTGTTATGGCACTCAATATAATTGTCTAATTATAACTCGTTGTCATATAATAAACAAAGTATTCGTAATAAAACGAAACGCAGCTATAAAATGAGATATAAACTATCGTATCCCTCAATTTTGATCAAACTGCACATCTTGAGCATAATTCGATTCAAATAGGTTTAATAATTTACAAATAACGTGAGCCGCAATTTTTGAGCATAAAGATAGGATAAAAAACTTTAGTTGATTAATAAATAGTTTAATATAAAGTTGATTTCAGTTTCTCTGTTGACCTCTGCTCAATAACGCAATTTTAGGGACTGTATAAAATGGCTGAACTAGATTGGTTTAAGCTAGCTATAAATATTTGTTTAGATATTGGCAAATAAATGGCTGCGTAAAAATTCTATTTAATTGTAATTTAAATTTAATTCAAAATTATTAGATCTGTTAAACAAACTGCTAATACATAAACAAATGAGTCAGGAAACAACGCATGTGATCATTTATGAATGCGTAGTCTTTGGGAGACTAATAACCAGGCAGAAAAACATTGTCTGTAGAACAAACTCCCTATCCAATCTAACTTCAAATTTCCGAGTCATAAACAGAACACAAAAAGAGTTATCAATTAAATTTTCTTAAGCTATGAGACGGTGGAGGACCAATATATTTTTGGTCATAGGCAAATATAAGCTTGAGATCTGCTCAGTATGGAAATTATCTGACTTTTATATATTTAGACGCCTTCATTCTAAATAGCATTAGAGTTCACCGTCGGTACAAATTTTACCAAGGTAAATTGAAAAAAGTATTTTTGTATAAGATGCAATTATCTGATAAGAAAATTATTGAGGTGAACCTACTATGATATAAATATATTTATTTGCAACTTAAGTTAGCTTTGTGAGTATATTGTAAGAAAATAAACGAAATAAGTTAAAATAATGATTTGCTACTTAAGAAGTGTAAGTTTAAAAATAATGCTATTAATATAAATAATAGCATTATAACAATAAAATAATGCTTACAACAAGAACGAATGATTTAGCACTATTGAATTTTGTTAATATCGAGAAAAAAATCATACATTTACAATTAAGGCCAAGCGTTTTTAATGTTTTAGCGTTTTTATTCTGAAAGCTAACCGTAATACTTGCATAATGAGTACATTATTTACTGCCTCAATCAACTTGACGAATATATGAATAGGTCAATTTTAGACATTTATAGGCGCTAACTCATCACGATCATCTCGGTGAGGACCTCATAGCCATAAATCCGTTTTTTCCGGCAGACGAGTGGGTGCCCAAGGAAAGAAATATTAACACTTTCACATGTTTAATGTGTCGATGACCCGCACTGAAGACGCGCCCACGCGCGCCGCCCGGCCACGGGTCATCTATGGTGTACGACAATTTTTTATTACATAAAACAATGGCAAGGTACACCACTGATGTAAATGCGACACTTTATTGGCCTTGCCGGTTTCTTTTTTTTACAATAGGTGACTTTTATAATATGAAATATCTAATAATATTGAAACTTATTTAGGAAAGCAGCTTATTTATTGTATTCGTTTAATTACATTTTTGTCACTGTGAATATTGCGATAAGTCGAAGAAGAATAAAAACTGGGCGCCTAACAACACCCAGAGACGAATATCTATGTCAAACGTTTCAATTTGCAAATTAATAACAACAAGCAAAGCCTTGATGAGGTTCAGATGTGATATTACAAACACAAAAAAGTTACGAGGAAGAGATCGTCATTAACTTCTTGTGTTCTTTGCTACGACACGCGCGTTGATGTCTTTTATACGGGACTAACTAATAATAACCAATAATAATAACCTTTATCGACAGCTTTGCCATTATAACTCCTGCATCATTATGTAATATTATAAAAACTAGTAATTTTAAATCGGTGAAACAGATTATTGACATGGATCACGATTCGTTCGTTTATTGTTCGTGACATTTTTAATAGTATCACATAATATTGTGTTGATAAAACAAAACAACCTGTCAGAGAAAATACGCAATTCTTATTCAGTAACTAAACAGAAAAGAAAATGAGGTTTACTGTGTTCGATTGTGAGTTCGATTGCGGAATCACAATGAATGGACACCCAACAAACACCAACCTACTTGTACCAAACGTACGCAGGTTTATTCCACCTGCAGTGGAGATGGAGAGAAATGACTAAAGTTTAAATATTATCAAGAAATATTATTATCATTAATAACTCAAAGCGTAATATAATAGGGCAACGTGTTAATCTGAAACAAACTTAAATCTGTAAATGTATACTTACGCCTACGCTCCAGTATTTTTGATTTAGTATTACTTATTAAAGCTTTCACTTATTTAATTAAATTAATTAATTAAACACATCTTTTTAGTTTAAATAAAACACAAGAAAACGCTAATATTCTTTTGTACTATATATGTCATAACTTTGTTAACAAAATACCTTAAAGTATTGTAACCAATTGTTGCGAATAGTTGATAAAACTAGGAAGTAAGGAATCGTGTATACGTACTGCGAACATGTTGCGGATTCATCGGCGGCACTGACACGGGGAAAGGTCGCAGCGCGCGTCTCCCGCGGCGTCTGCGGCGCGTCTGGTCAGCCGCCATAGCGCACCGCCGGCCTGTGCCCGCGGCTGCGCCCTGGGGCCTAACCGCATGAGCCCGGACAATATTATCGGCCTTAATAGGTAGTGGATGACTACACCCACGCCCAAGTTTACTTGAGATTGCAATCGACAAAGTACCATTTATAACCATTAGCAATGGTAGTAATTCTTGAAAAAAAAATTAATAAGCTTATCATCTCAATTTGCTCCAGCGGAAAACCGACTACATACATAAATTAATTTACGTAATAGGGTATTTACATCATTCCTAATTTACACGCCTAATTGTTGGTTCCATGTCGTGCCTAGGTTATTATAATCAAACCCCAACATTTTTGTTCATGCTTCTTTACATTTTCTGATCATAAGCGCACAACAACTTAATAAGTAGGTACTTATAAATCCATTTAAACGATATCTCGATCGATATGGATCGATATAGATTATATAAATATTTTTATCGCTGTTTGCAGAAGTTTTGTATAGGATAATCTGTCACTGTAGCTGATAACGAGGTATATGAATTGGATTACTCATGACAATAAAATTGAAAATAGAATCTACTGTATGTAAAAAAGTTTAAATTCGGCTCAATCAATCCGGATGTACCCAGTTCCTATTGGAATTTTATTAGAATTTATCTAAGGCATGGTAGTGACCGTGCCAAGTCGAGTTCGACCATTTCTGAAGCACAGCTTTTTTGGATTCCTCTAACTTAACTGTAGATAAAACAAGATCTTTAAATTAATAGGTATATTTATGTGCTTCCTCATGAAAGGTTTTTTCAAATCGTAACCGTGATTGCGAAGATAACATATAAGCCCCTGTATATTTTATTTTTTTTTAATTAAAATTTGAAACAATACTTGAATAAACATAATCACAAGAAGAAGTAAAAAAGATTGAGCAGTTTCTATTAAATGAGTGACATTTATGTGGCAATAGATTTTATCTAGTAAAACTTCAGTCAAGTTACACATTTTAAAAATTTCTTCAACGTTATTCATATTTCACGCAAAATCTAAAGCGGCATGTTTTCATAATAGTAATTTAAAATCTAATAAATCTTATGTTCATAATGAAATTCATTACAGCCTTGAACAAACATTGATATATCAATGATTACCATTTTGATCAATTTAAGATCAATATTTTAGCTTAATTTCAACTCCGAAGTCCAACTGATGGAATCGTAAACAGGATCATGAACCGCCTACGACTTCCTTAGATTAGCGCATGACAAGTACGAGTACTTTAAAAATAAGGCTCTCATAATAAACAGTCATAAAACAGATCCAACTCGTACGGAAAATTAAGAAAATTAGGCCATTGTTTTAAGTTAAATTAAGTTTACGTGACAGGGTTGCTAGCAATATGCCTTCGTCTCTATAAACATCTCAATCGTGCTATTGACAGCTATACCATAACAAATTTTATTAAGGTCGTGTTGAATAAGAATTACCAAAAATATCTTTATTTACATCAAACTTATTGTTTGAACGCGACTGAAATAGGTAATTCTGCCTGCGTAATTGTCAACAAATAATCATATTGATAGAATAAAATAATAAATGTCACACATGTATTCAAAATCAGTGTATACACAAGAAATAATTGATCAATGATTATTAAAAACAATAAACCGCCACTTATCAAATACTATATTTACAACCACGACAGCAGGAATTTGACAAGAACGTTTGAAAATAAAATGATACTGTAGGTATGCCATACATAACAATGACAGTTACAGCCCTGTATTTTACTTACCTTGAAGGTAAGTTAAGAGGCTAAGTAATTCAACGATGGCTGCTCTTTACCGACCGACATCAATTAACTTAAATAGTATGTAAGTATGGTCATACAGGCCATTCATCAAAACAGCGCACTCGGCTTATTATAAATACAGGTACCGGTTAATGAGTTTCAAAAGAAAAGAATGAGTCGTTAATTCAATTTACAGATATTGACCCACTTTTACACGATTTTCGATAAATTTATAATATTGCAGCCCGCTAGCCTAGCAGCTATTGTATGTTAATGTCGCTGTGACACTTTGTTTAAGTCGGTATTTTTTATATTAATCTCTGCCGCCGGACAATTTTGAATACTACACTGTTTAAATTTATCACGAGATAAGATTTTGCAGCATTTTAAAAAGATTTCTATTATTTTTGGCATTTTATTGTTATTACTATTTGATAAAAATATGAAATGTTACAGCTTGATGAGAAAACTTACTCATATCGACATACATTAGGATAATTAATAATATGGTACACACCCACCGAAATAGATATTGGGTTTTATCTATCAGTCTGTCGGTCGGCTATAAAGGTAATCTGTCAGATATGTGAAATTCGCACACATTCATTTCATTATGCATACCGCGTATGGTGCCACCATTTATGAATGAGGTGCTGCGACGCGCGCAAAAGTGAAACCTTCCCTTACAACAAATGTTGGATTTAGTACCCCTTACGCCTATATTATAGAATATCCGGTTGGCATATTGTACAACTGTCCCATCTTTAGACTTTTGATCGCCACGTCCAGTGCCTGTTCATATTATGCAAGTGTTTCGTTAGATTACGGACTATAAGTTATATCATGACTTAATGAGCAATTAATATTGGGTGCACATAACTAGATGCTAATAACTTTAGCCTATCTTTATCCTATTAGGTATGCAGGGTAACATTTATGGAATAAATGTATCTATATACGACGTTTTTCTAAAATTGTAAAAAATATATTTTAAACAACTGTTATATAATAAAAAGGTACAAGAAAAACTAACCCGACGTAAAACCCGGTCATGTTATGATATGAAAAAATACATATATATATACGTACATCAAATCCAAAATCAAACTCGATTCATTTTGGGAGAAAATTACACACATAAAAATGATAGTCGTAATGATTTATTGATGTGTATTTTGCATCTTCATTTAAATATGTGACGATAATTAATATAAAATAAAGATTTGATTAATTTACTTTAAGTAATTTTTTTTTTCTTTTAATTTTTTATATAAAAAATAGTTTCAGTTATTATATTCTAATTTTAATTGTACCTGAAATTGTATGGAAAGGAAAATAGGGTAATAAGTTATACTAAAACTTATACATACAACATCTATTAAGTTAAAAGCTTTATATTCAGTGCAAAATAACTCCTCCCCTGGCTCGAACACATGCGGAGGTCGCCCTGGCCATTCTGATGGTAAAGGTTTCCAGCATTTCTTGCGGTAACCGATCCTATTATTTACTACTATTTACTTTCCTGATTTCAGGCACTGCGTGCACTGCTGAGTAGAACTGTGGTTTTTTATATTGTATTTTGTCCACCATATTCATGTAATTTGACAAGCAATAAAATAATTTGAATTTAATTTGAAGTATTGACTTATTTAGCTTGTTACTATCCTTTAGAATAAACCATAGACACAAATACGAATTGGTGACTATGGTTTATTTTAAATGATCCATAACAGTTCCATCAATAGCTATTGTTTTGTAAGAACATTACGGCAGTCATGGAATTAGCAGTTTCTGAGCCATACATGCACTATTTAGTTGCTATATTAGTAATTCATTATTTGATGTAAATATGTATGTAAGTGTATACACAAGTATACACTTTAATTGAGATACAAACATTTCTATGAAGTTTTATTATTTATCAAAGTTGTTCTTGTTAATCATTATGCCGCCCCAGATAGACACAGACAGTGGCATTCCTTAGCCTCACAAGAGTCACCAGATTTCTCCAGGCACCTATGTTTTAAAATATCTAAAGATTAAAAAAAAATATCTACCATAAACAAAAAGGTTTAGATTTTTCAAAGTAACTTACAAAGAAGTCTTACTTTACTACATAATTAACTTATGGCATTTATTTTTGAGTTGCCATATGTATTTTTATATTTTAAACAATTTAATTCTTCTTAAAAAAAATCTAATGGATTTTAAAATTAATATAAAATATCATATTAGAGGAATTCATTAAAAATTGATACATATTATATCTTATTTAAAAAAAAAATTATGCCTTCCATAAAAGAGGCATATCCGACCAAAAGGTCCCCAGAGGGACGCGCGGCCGGCGCGGGCTGCGGACAGTCCGGCAATAATTGATCTGCCTCATGGCGGGGCCGTTTTTATTGCCAGGGCGACCCCCCGCCAGCGCCTTCCGCGCTCCCTTTGCCGTGTCTGACGGACTCAAACCCGCCAAGTGGGTTCAAAACGCCACTTAACAAAAAAGCTCCCACCATCTCTCTTAAGGGACCACTATCGCCAGCAAGCGCCTGGTACCGGGACATGGTCCTGGTTCAGAGGATCTAGGCTTCCTGCTCCCTGTCGGACGGGCTGCTTCGATGGATGGCCACCTACTGCCGCCTTCGAGAATTCGAACTGGGCATCTCAAATGAGAAGCTGGAGATCGATGAGATCCTGTTCGAGATCGCCGCCAACATCCCGCTCTACGTCCCCCCCCCCCTACGTGGAGTGAAGCGCCCCATGACCATTGACCCCGAAGAGGACAGGCCCAAGAAGATGATGCAAGTGACGTCACTCTCTGAAGCGGCGCGCCGCTCCCGAAGCGCCATCGGCTGAGTGGAGACAGAACGCTCACCCATGCCACCATTGTCACCGACACCGACACCCAAGAAGCCAACCAAGACCCGGGACATAGGGAAGCTACGGAAGCCCCCTCCTCCCCCCAGCTGCTCGCGGCGGCCGAGTTCCTGAGGGAGTTTGGAATCAAGCCTCAATCGAAGCCCCAACGCGACCCTCGGAAGCGAAGAGAGGGTCTCACCGTGCGGCGGTATACCCGCAATTTGAAGATGTGGCGGGGTACATCGCGACCCGCCCCCCTTTCAAGCCTCAAGCATCCACATTCGCCCCCTCCCGTGCTGTGATCATACCGCGCACCCGCTCCCATACCGGTGCCCAGACCAGCAGCGCCCCGACCAACACCAGCAGCCGCGCCAAGGAACATCGCCGCCCGCTCATACGCAACAGCGGCATCCGCGACGCTCCAAACCAAGACCCCACCACGACCACGACTGACGGGAGGGCCGCAACTAGCGCAGCTACGCGGAAGGTCCAAATCATCAGCGACGTGATGGTGAAGAAGCCGACCAGACCGACCCAACCTCAACCCAATGCCGTCGGAGCGAAAGCCAAGGCGGATGCTAATGTTGCCGCAAGCACCAGCACCAGCACCGACCCCCAACCCAAGACCGACGCCGGAACCAAGCGGCCCAGATACCCGCCCCTTGTAGTGGAAAAAATGCCCTGACTGGACTGAATGACTGGACTCGCCATTTCAACAGACACCATGCGCTACAGACAACAAACGTGTGTGAGATGCGGGGAAACACACGCCGCCAGTGATTGCCCCCGCCCTCGCGAGGAACCCCCTACATGCGCGAACTGTGGGGGACCGCACCCGGCAAACTCAGTGGGCTGCCGACCGGGCAGCCCACTGATTTCCAGCAGGAAATCAAGATTAAAAGGGCGGCACAACAGCATTGGCCGGGCGGCCTTTGGTACGCACTGGCAGCGTACCAGCACAACCAACAACACCGCACCTAATGGCTGAGTCCAATGACGGGGTGAAAATCCCCCGTCGAAAACGCAAGGGCTTGAGAACTAGGGGAGCCCCTGTGAATCAAAATCCCACTAAGGAGACAGTCGCCACCCCAGCGCCGCAACAGGAGCCGAAGCCGAAGCCAATACCGCGCTGAACCTAGAGCCGGCTCATGGACACTGAGCGAGCCATCTGCGTCCTACAGGACGTACTCGGGGCCATTAGGTCCGGTGAGAACGCCGTACCAATTATCCTCGGCGGTGTAGTAAACCACGTAACGCGCAAAAGAAGCCAATGTAAACAAAACAATAAATCACCTATGCAGACAACCAAAGAAGCCAATGTAAACAAAACAATACATCAATACAAAAGTGCATTACGCATTACGTATTAAAACGAAGATTCCAAGAAAACCCCCACGAAGCCATCGCTAAGAGCCTGCATAGTGCGTCAAAACTCACATCAAAACGCCTATGCAGGCAACATAATGAAGCCAACGTAAACAAAAGAAGCCAATGTAAACAAAACAATACATTAATACAAAAATGTAAATGTATTATGCATCTCGTATTTCAAGACACCTAAACAAACATTCGCAAGAAATGTTAGGAAAGAGCGGGTGGAAGCGAAAATGTTTCCCGCCGCAAAAACTCAAGACACCTACCAAACAAAAATAAACATTCGTAAGGAATGTTAAGAAAAAGCGGGTGGAAGCGAATAATGCTTTTCACCGCAACCCTATGACCCACCGATATTAATCGGCGGCGTTTGATACTGCGACTGTGGCGCTCGGCGCCACAGTCGCCTCCGCGCAGCCTACGGCTGCGCGTCGACGACCAACTTGAAAAGGTCCCCAGAATGCTTGCAGCATTTCAACGCTGCACAGCAATCGAGATCCTCTGCATCAGAAAAGCCCCGGAGCGGTAGTCCGAACCCCGATCCACCAAACGCCTTCCTAATTCTTTATAGAAGCAATAATTAACTGCAAATAAACTGTATTGTTCCGTTTTAAGTCTGGCAGCCGTTTCTGCTGCAGCACCAGATTTGGCCGCGGTTGAGGTCACATGCCAGGGACCAAAAGTACCGTAAAGTACGACTAAGTTCTGGTGGCTCAAGAACAGAAGGGACCCCAGCCGACATGAGGGCTCTTCTAATGATGTCATTCACAGAGTGGTGCCTAGATAGTCTACCTGCACTTCGAACGCAATGAAGGCCGTGCTGACCCAGGGCATACACTTCAACCCCACACATGCAACGATGTGGTTCGCAGATCCTGCAGCCGAGACGGAATGCCACCGCTATGCGTAGGGTGTCATTATCTAGCAGCGACCCCGAATTTCGCGAAGGAATAACTTGAAGCCACAAACCTGATTCAGACCTGGATTCTGCGCGTATTTGAGCCATCTCTACCCCAGTACTAAAGTTTAGGAGTTTATTTAAAGAAATATTCCACAGAGGGTCGTCCCAGGTTCGTTGAAAAGTTGATTGTTTTGGACGGATCGGACGGATTCGGATCTCTACCCACGCATTGAGTACGCCAAAGCTTCAGGGCCTCGACCGCATAAGGAATGTGAAGCTCATCACCATTACATGGTAAAATACGAGTAACGAGCTCCAGCACTCCATACGACGAAGCCAAGAAGGCAGCGAGGGGCGTGTTCTTCAGGCGACGAATACCCAGACCACTGCGCCTAATAAGCAGTGAAGCTTGGTATTTATTTTATATTTATTTTTTATTTATACATGGATATAAATATAATGTGTCTATTTGTAATTCGAATTTAACAGCTTTTCACTAAATACATATGAAAGTTTATACGGTTCTTACAAAAATATTTTTTATATTCCGTCTGTTAATAACCTTAGAAATGGCTAAACCGATGTCAATTGAACTTTTAATGGCAGATAGTTGATGTTATAAAGAGTAACTTGGTCTAGTTAATTGTATTATTCTCAGGGTACATTGCGTGTGACACCGCGGAGCGCACTAGCTTATTAATAAGTTATACTTTTTTTTAAAGGTCTATTTCGGGCTTAGACGTCAAGTCTAGCGCTTTCACAGGATTTTAAAGCGCTCATATTGTCGCTGCCCGAAGTAAACCTGTGTACAATCGGGCATAGGATTCGCGGGGTCGCAGTCATAACTTGCACAGCTTCCTCACTGAGGCTGATTATGAGTATCGTCTCACTGCTTTGTTGCACCACGTGTTAATGCTAGCACGTGCACGTGCAATGCTTAAAACCTCAAACCGTTGATATCATCATCATCATAACAGCCGTAGAACGTCCACTGCATGACATTGGCCTCCTCAAGTGTTCTTCTATATAATGCTTCGGTTTTAGTCAGTTTAGTTAGTTTTTTTTAGTCTGTCATATTGTTGCTGGGCGTCCTACACTGCGCTTGCTGTTACGTGGTCTATATTCTAGAACCTTTCAGCTCCATCGGCCATCGGATCTGCGTAACATGTGCATATCCCACTGCCACTTTAATTTGATAATCCGCTGGGATGTATCGGTAATATAGGTTATTTTACGGATGCCCTTATTCCTAACTCGATCGCGCAAAGAGACTTCGATCATTATCCTCTCCATAGCTTGTTAGACTTTTTTGAGTTGGTTCATAGGTCCAATAGTATGAAAACACTTTACGCTGCCATAAGTGATTGCTCGTATCGCACATCGAGGATTTCCGACTTGAGTCACAGGATTGTCGGACGAAAAGATGTTATTCTCAGATTTCCGAACGCTTAGCGAGTTGGATGCAGCAATTGACCTGATTGGATTATACCTATATTAGTTACTACTGTCCTAGGTAGTAACCCGATTGAGTTCCACCCGTTGAGCTACTCGATTGAGATCTTTGTGCATCGTGCTAAAATCTTCTATTGATTCTACCTTGGCTACAATAATGTCGACAAATCGAAGGTGTGTTATTGACATTAATATTGATACCAAATACTTGCTCTGAGATATTATGTTTCCCTGTCTAACACCGCTTTTTAAAGGAATAGCCTCCAAACTGTGGTCCTTTACTTGGACCAACATACTGGCGTTGTCATACAAATACTTCAACACTGCGATGTAGGTACCCATAGTCAATATGGCATCACTGATGAGTTTCAAGTTCAAAATAATAATTAAAATAATGACTTGTTAACTAGAAGTAAGTAATTTAAAGCATTACTAATTTGTACAGTAAACTCCAATTCGGCTGCTACACAAGAAATAAATCAATAAAAATTATTCTGATTTGGTAAAGTAACCGATAATGTGCATGAAACATTTTTTTTTATAATTTAATAAATATAACTAATTAATATTGAACTTCAGTTAATGTTCTTAACATTTTATACATCAGCATCAAATTATTTATATTTCACACTGAGTAAAAAACAACTAGTATTTACACTGAACTTCTATCCTTATAATAAAACTACTTTTTCATTAAAATCTATCTTTGTGCCTAACATATATACAGCATACTGTGCTTAAATATTGTCAGAATCCATAATAGGTCATGTTCCAATATTGATTATATTTTAGGATTAATTATATAAAATTGGGCTTTAAATAATTAAATACATGATGTTATAAACATTTTTTTAATTTATTTGAAATATGTAACATAAATACATCCAATGTATCTTCTGTTCCATCTTTCATGTCCTTTTTCCCATATTCATCAACAAGCTTCATGTGTTGCTCTAAATTATCTACTTCATTAGTTTCAGAATCAAAATATCTATCTTCTGCATCTTGGGACAATTGTTGTAGATCATCATACTGTTCATCATTATCAATGCTAGTGTAATCCACATCTTCATCCCTTCCTTCTATAAAACTACTGTACATTTCCTGGAGAAACTCTTGTCTAAGTAGCCTCCTTTCTGGAGCACTAATTGTTACCTGCTTTCTAACTTCTGGTCTGTAATCAGGTCTAGTGTCTACCTTGTCAAAACCTCCCCAATGCTTTTTTGCATTATCATCTTCAAACTCTCCCCAATGTTTTTTCACAGCACTATCTTCGTTTTTATTACTCTCAGATTCACTTGCTATTGACATAGACTCAAGGTCCTCTTCCAACATTTGTTCATTCTTCATCTCTCTTATTTGGTTACGGTCAACTGTGTCTAAGATAAGATTTAAAAAAGTAAGATTCTCCCTATCAACTCCATCTCTTTCTTTTATTTCATCATTGGTAAGATATTGACCAACTAATTGTTCATAGAGTAGAGGATTTCTTGACATCATTTCTGTTTCGCTAAAATAGTCAGATTCTTCTTGAAGTTTCTGTAGAGCCCGAAACCTTCTATTTCTAATTCTCTTATGTCTACTTTCATCTGAATGGAAAACTTTTAACTGTTGCACACACTGCTGATAACTTTGTGTAGAACTGCTTTCTATTGGATTCAAATTTTCAAAATAACTCAAATGATGTGACGTTAAATACTTTCCAAACTGCATTAAGAAGGTAGTGGGTGATTTTTTAAATATATCATGTGCCATTTTAATCTTTTCACCAGTTCTAACTTCTTTTTCATCAAGATGAGCATTCTTAAATGAAATTTTAGCACACCTAACCAAATAATCGATTATGTCGTCAACAGGATCTACATTATCATCACAATCTTCAAGTTCAATGGCTTCTATTGAGTTGCATATCGGCGACTCATCGTTACACTCCATACTCATGACTGCACTAAGATCCCGCCTTACAAGTCTTTAAAACAATATTTAAAACTGGTGACAACACTATTGAATAATTCTGCTAGGTACTTTACATATGATAATATCTAACTTTGAGACGGAAGTTTTGATATTGACAGTATTATCTTTATTATTATTATATTAAACACAAACAGAGAGTAATAATACTACTGAAAAAAATTTATAATTAATATTATTAATCTTATTGATTGTTTTGGATGCCTATTTCTGACTTCTGTTTTTCTGTCGGGGTGATGTATCATTTGACAGGTATAAACCTTACTGACAGCGGGAGTATTTTCTTTCTAGCTCTGGCTTTCAAGCCTGGGTTCTGATATCTTTAAGCCACGTAAAAATATGTTTTCAATATCATTAAAATATATGCTGATATCTGACCTCATTGATGTGAAATATATACAGTCAATTTTGAACTCAATGACTTGCAAATATAGATTATTATCGATTGCGAACTTTGACAGATTTGGATAGGTTGATCTGTTGCTGTGTACGACGAGTGTGGTGGACCGTTGTCTAATATACTTTGAAAGAAATTTTCTTTTTAACACTGTTTTTAAGTTTGAGTGCCATTTGTTACAGTCAATATGTGAATGTATTGTATAAGTATACTTCTTTTATATTTTAAAAATTACTTAGTTTTTCTAAAATAACATTAATTTAATAATCAGTAGAATAACCTTTTAAAAGAAAATTTTTGAACGTATGACATTAAGTGACAGATTGTATTTTGATTGACATTTTGATTTGATTCGTTCAAATAGAAAATTATGACAACTACTGTTAATCCCCGCAAAACAACAATAAAGAATTTACATGTTATTTTATATTTTCCTTAATAGAAGTCCTTTGTTATCAATAGTAGACTGCTCAACGTAATAATGTTGTCGCATATTTGAAACATGGGCAGTGATTTTTTGTGTTGGTTGTAACCTTTTTTTGTGAATTAAAAAAAATATCGTTTGCTGTGACTTGGCTTTGTCATGGAATCACTATTGAATATCAAGTGGAAATGGGAGGATTTGTGTGGACCAACCGGCCTTCAACCATGGAACGATGAAACTAAAGACTTCGGGTTGTGCTTCCAGGAGCTGTTTCTACAGATTCCGATATATTTTATTATCGCAATTGTGTCGGGTTATTTTGTTGGATATAGGAGAGATTGGGTAGTTCGAGAGAAAGCTCAAGAGCGGGCAATAATATTACGAAGCTTTGTTGTATTAGCCCTTTTATCAATTCCTATGATTGAATTATACTTTTTTATTTCCCAATCAGATGTTGTTTTATATCCTGTTGATTATTTTGTGGCTGGATCTGCATGTATATCTTGGTTGGTACATTTTGGCTATGTACTTGCACTTAAACATCGCCTTGGATCCAGTGCACGGGGTCCAAAGATCCAAATAGTGCTATGGAGCATAATATTTGTCTTAAACATCCTCTCATTGCGAAGTGGTATCCTCACTGGAATTCCATTGAGCTACAACATCACAGCATTATGTTGTCACATAATATATTTCATCACTTTAATACCATCTAGTGACTCCAGACCAACCTATTATTCACCATGTCTTGTTGGCTCTCAGCATTCACATGTAAGACACTTTTTAACTAAATTTATTGGTCAATGTATTCATGTGGTCATATAGCTAACTCTATTTTTTATTATTTCAGAGTGAATACACTCCTTTACTCCCTCATATGGATGAAGGTATTTTAGGCACAGCTATGCAAGGTTCAGGATGCCTGTCTAAATTAACTTTATCTTGGGTAAATCCATTACTCAACAAAGGTATACTGTTTGCCATATATATAGCATAATTTTGTTTCTGAAATCTATATTTGCAAAATCCAATTTTATTTTTAGGATTAGATAATAAATTAAATGACCCGGAAGAATTATTTGATTTGCCAGGCAAATATAGATGTTCCTATGTAGGTGCTAGAATGGACAGGGCATTAATTGGGAATGTAGACCTCTACCAGCAATTTGTGGAGGTTCCACATGAACCTTTCATATCTTCAGGTAAGTAATTAATAATTAATTAAAAGGATAAAAAATATTGTTATTGTAAAGTAGTGCAGACATAATAGTATTTTTTGTTATTTTCAATTAATTTACTAGACTAACCTAAAAAGCAATCATTTTAATTTTAATATTCACTAGTATCAACACTGCAATAATAGTATTAAAAGTGCATACACTTACATTACATTTTTTTTTTACATTGACTAGTCAAATGGTGTGAATTTTGTTGATAGTCATTGTTCTGTGTCTGGGTGTTAAATGTGTATTTAACTATTGTATATGCGATTCCTCTGTTATCTCATGTCCATAACATAAGTGCTTAAAGCAACTTATCTCAGAATCAATGTATGAGATGTTGTTTGAAAATATATAAAATATTGATAAATACATATTTTCCACTATACCAATATTCAAAGAATTTGATCAATACATATAAGTCTGAATTAAAACAATCATTCTATTGCAGGGTATGGGTCAGTAGGTGTAACAGTACCCCAAACATCCACTCCTGTGACACCAACTTCACGTGTACCGATTCGCCCCCAAAGAAGACAAAATGTGTCATTACTGAGAGCACTGCATAGCTGCTTTGCTCTTCAGTTCTATAGTATAGGAGTCTTGAAACTTGTGTCAGACATGACTGGGTTTGCTGGACCGATTCTGTTGAACAAGTTAGTTAGTTTTGTTGAAGATGAAAGTATTGATGATCATTTGGGGTGAGTTTTTATCAGCAAATATATTTTTTGTATTATTATCAATATTATAACATAGTAGTAGAAATGATGTATGTGTATATTAAACTAATTTAAAAAGATGGAGGAGTTCAGCAGCTATAAGTAAAAAGTATTTGCTCCATTGAAATTAAATTACAAAGATTCACTATTTGGAATTGTCCAAAATATGAAACTTTTCCATAATTCACACAATTTTGTTTTTATACTGTTTTTTTTACATATATTTATAATGGTATACTCTTAAGATTAATATCTATCCTATTTTTATTTTAATCAATACAAAACCTGTTTCCTGTTTTCACACCTTTTCAGATATTCATATGCAGCTGCGCTATTAGCTGCTACCATCATATCAGCCCTGTTCAATGTGCATTTCAACTGGTTCATGTCTATTATTGGCCTCAAAATGCGAGGGGCCATTGTCTCGACAATATTAAGGAAAACTCTCAGTGTGACCTCTACAGAACTTTCTGAGGCCTTTACAGTGGGGGAGATCACTAACTTTATGTCTACCGATACAGATAGAATTGTTAACTCTTGCCCCAGTTTTCATGCCTTGTGGAGTATACCATTGCAGGTTGTTATAACTCCAATTAGCTGAATTTTGTATTAGGTATTTTTAAACACTAATAGAGTAATTCAATTATAATATCTTTTTCAGTTGGTTATTACGCTATTTCTTCTGTACCAACAAGTTGGTGTATCATTCTTGGCTGGTGTCGCATTCTCTATAGTTTTAATACCTATCAATAAGTGTATAGCAAACAAAATTGGCCATCTAAGTACGGAGATGATGAAGCATAAGGACTCACGCGTTAGTCTCATCAACGACATGCTGAAAGGAATAAGAACTATAAAGCTACATGTGTGGGAAGACTATTTTATAAGCAGAGTTTCTGGTGAGTTTTTATATATTTTGGTGTTATTAAGTAACAAATCGGGTAAATTATTTTTTTTGGTGATGTTTCTATAAACATTTTTAGATTAGATCGTATATTAGTGTTTGTCGTAAATTATTATTTCAAATCAAGAGGATAAAGGAATATTCATTATATTAATAGAATGATAGCATAAATTATCAATTTGTATTGATTTGTTTAGTAAATATACGTGCGCGTCGAACTATTAAAATGTTTTTTTTTATCGATGTAATTAAGGTATATCTTTTTGTATAGCAAAAACTTCAATGTGCAACTATGGTATTGTTAACGGTTCAGCCAATGGATAGGTAGCAATAGATAGATCAAAGGTTTCCTAATTTCCAGATGACAAGCTCTAGTTTTTTTTTATTTTAAACAAATGTAAAATTTACTGTGAATTCAATTGCACTACCTTCAAAATAAGAGGCTGGCTTCTCCGGTTCTGCCAATATACACGGCGAAAAGACGACATGCCCTCCTTACAATCCTACAGTGGGAGTTGGTATTACTACAATCTATTTACGAGTTTACTACAATCATGTATTTCTGGACAACGTTAAGCAAACATTTTTATCCGCATTCTATTAAAAACATCGAGTGCCCAGAAAACGCCATCAAGTCGCAATCACCGTAGCAGTGCCACCGTGGGATCCTTGGGACCACATGAACGCTCATAGGCAACAGTGACTTTTTCGTGTAGATATATAATATTTCCCAATCAATTTTAAACGTAAGCGCCAAGTAGTAGAGTTTATTTTCGTCTAAAAGCGGTCGGGCCATGCGCGCACATTGGGGAGTTTATATGCTCGTTTGTTACAGAGGTGCGAGCAAAAGAGCTACAGTACCTGCGCTGGCGCAAGTACCTAGACGCGGTGTGCGTGGTGCTGTGGGCCACCACGCCGGTACTGGTGGCGGCGCTCACGCTCGGCACGCACGCCTTGCGCGCGCAACCGCTTGACGCTCCCACCGTAAGTTAATCGTTTTGCTTTCTTTTTCTATTCTTGGAACAAGGATTTTAAGATTGGAAGTAAGAGAGCCGCAACGTTTTTGTAACTTAATGCAGGACTCCAAAAGAAATTGTTTTAGTTTGATATAGCCGTTCTACTTTCAATCTAATTAACCCTTACTAGCTCAATTAAGATACTGATTGATGTTATTTTAAAAAAAGGCAATCTGAATCTTTGTAGAAGCAATAGATATGTATATTGTTCAATTAGATATGGCTGCAAGCACTTTTGAGTAATCCCAACTAATACTACATATTGGAAAGTAAATCTGTTTGTTTGTTACTTCTTCACGCTTTATCTACTTAATCGATCTAAGTGAAATTTCAAAGAAGGACGAGAAAATATAGACGGCTATAAGTTTGTTATACAATCCTAATCCCAAAAAACCCTATTATATCTGTTATTTTCTTCCTATAAATATTTTTATGAAAACTAGCTTGATTGAATGTTTGTTACCTTTACATGTAAAAACAGAAGATTGTACCGTAATCTTTTATATATGTGTAAAAATTTCGTGTCGCGATGTTGGTCCGGGACAAATTAAAACAGAGAACCGATTTTAATATTTTTTTTACCGTTTACCGTTGATCCAACTTGAGAGATAGTATAGTTTATATCTGAATTTATAGTCGCAATTATTTTTTAATGATCGGGTTGGCTAGTGTTATATAAAATGAAGTCCACATAGGACACATACACACATAGGAACAGCACACATCAAAACTTTCTTGAAAAACAAGAACACGTTTTTAACAGAACAAAAAAAATACACTCAACATTAATTAAATACCTACACCTTGATAAGTAGATTATAGGATTTATATTACGGTTATCAGACAACAGAGGTAGTACAAATATATTGCTTATATACATTTTTAATACACAAATATTTGTACTGGGTGGGGATCGAAAAGGGTCGTACCCTTGGTGCATAAAATAGAGACAATATAGAATGATATTGTAGTCAGAGAGATAGATAGGGACATTTACTTTTCTATTCTGGTTGTTTGTGGTATGCAACGCGAGGCTTGAACTCCCGTAATCTGTGGCCCTCATTTAAAATGTAGTTGTTTATGTAATTGATTAAAATATCAAAAGTAATATAAATTTATTCACATCCTCCAACATAAGCACGTTTTGCGGATTACCAAAAATGAGAACAATTGTAAAAAACATCTTTGGATGAAATCATTGTTTTAATGATTTTTAAACTATTAGATGAAATGAGTAGTTGCTGATTTAAAGTTTTTTGCTATAAAAACTAACAATCCCTATTTCATGCCTTAAGGGTAACCTTTTTTTAAATCCCTAGTGTGCGTCCACATTTTGATCACGACATCTGTCAAAATTTCACGTTTCTAATATAAATAGATAAGTAAAAGAACATTCCTATAATTATAATGAGTCTAAGAGTCGCCGAATGTCCATTTATTTATGATATTTTTATATTTTACGTAACACATACAGCGTTGAAAGCAACTATAAATCAGATTGTATTATCTAATACATACATATTATTGTATTGCAGGTGTTTACGACTGTAGCGCTGATTAATATGCTGATAGCTCCGCTAAACGCTTTCCCTTGGGTTCTGAACGGACTAACAGAGGCGTGGGTTTCCATTAAAAGGATTCAAAAACTATTGGATGTAAGATTTTTAAATATCACTAAGTTAGGTAGGGGTAGGCAGGGGCGGAGAGATGGATCCCAACTTGCAATAATCTTGTAGTCAAGTAACAAGTCTCTTAAGTACTTCTTTTATAATTACGTCGGTAGTGGTACTTCACTCTCATATATTTCTGTCGCACAACTGCGGTAATTACCGGGTAATGTATATCTACATTTAGTAGTGGACAGTCTTCTGTTGGACTTCTCGAGAGATTTCCCATTAGATAGTGGAAATGCGGCTTGCATCCAACGCGATCTTGCATGGTGTTTCTGGAGTGTAGATTTGCGATGTTCTAGGTAAGACTGAGGGCCGACTGAGGCGACTGAGGTACCAGAACCGATCGATCCCTAGCAGTGTAGCTCAAATGCACAGATGATATGATGATGTTAATTAATATATATATATATATATATATATTAATTAGAATGATATTTAGCTTCCAGATAGTAACTCGGAAGATTATTACGATAGAGTTAACACTAATAAAGATGAAGATAAGGTAGTAATATTCAAGAACGCGTCGTTCGCTTGGGCCAAGCCGTTTCAAAGGAAAAAAGATACCCCCCCGAAAAAAAATAAGGGCAAATCGAAGAAGAGATTATCCAGGTTGAGCATACAGAGGCGAGAGTCCACTTCGTCCTCCGAAGGAGGGCCTTTCGAGGGTCCGTTTATGTTACAAGATATATCTTTGGAGATAGGACGCGAAGAGTTCATCGGTGTTACCGGAAAAATTGGTAGTGGGAAGACATCTCTGTTGCTCGCCATTATCGGGGAGATGTTGAAGAAGGGCGGTGATATACAGATACCTGAGAATTTAAATGGTAAGTTTGTTTTTTTTTTAACTTTCGACCGCGTTAGCACATAGTAAAATTAGATTGCAGGTATTGATGTGCGGCGTTCAACAAAGGATTTATAGGCGATACGATTTATAAACTACGGTGAATTTGCTTCTGGATTAGTAAAAAATATTCCAAGTGCTGCTATGGAATACCGGCAAAGTGGTAGTAATAGTACCTTCTTCTGTACCAGGTCTCGTAAGAGATGACTGAGATGGAACCAACAGATGGCAGTATATTCAATCTAAACAGTGTAGCTTAATCACCGCCTTGTTGCATAACACGGCGGTGATAACAAAGAGCCTCTTTTTTTTTGGTAAAGCCTATGTACAGTGATCTATGTATGACGACGCTATAATTCCAAGTCATTTAGGAGTGAGTTTTACAGGGTAGTGATTAATAAAATTTGTTATACGGATGTCAGACCACAGCGGATTTACAGATAAAAATCGCACCCATGGCCTTTAGCGAACAAGATATACACTACCAAACTACTGTATTTAGTTTATATAGTAAATAAATATGGTTTTTGCAGAAATAAATATAATTATATAATTAGACGGGCCACAGAGGGTCATGATCCTATCTTGAGCGCCAAAAAGGCGTGGGTTCGCTCCCCTCCCAGGACAAATAGTAAAATTATGATATTTACATTTGTTTTGGGTGTTTAATATGTGTATTTAAGTATTACACTCGTATTTGTGATTCCTCATTTGTCTAGCGTCCGTAACACAAGTGCTCTAAGTGACTTAGCTCGGAGTCAGGTCAATTTATGAGATGTGTGAATTTAATAATTGAACTAGTTAAAATAAAAAAAAAAACTAAATTTTATTCCAGGTTTTGGTTACGTCCCCCAAAAGCCATGGCTGGTCCGCGGAACTATCCGCGATAACATCATATTCGGTAAACCATATGAAGAAGCGAAATTCCGTTCCATTGTGGATGCCTGTGCTCTGACAGGTAAGTTAATTCATTCCGCGACTTCATTCGTGTGGAAAGGTTGTTATGTTAGCTATGAAACAAGTTAGGTATCATTAAGTTTTATTAATGTTAAAAACAAAAGCTAGTATTTTCCCGGGTATAGCTTAGCTTGTATGATAGTTTACAATCTTTACCGGCGCCAAGTTTCATTCTTATCTGTTAATCCATTGTGAAGTGTTTGTGTAAAAAACATCTATGGACACTTTAGTAGTACTATTATTATCAAGATAGATGTTGGTATATTTTGTAATCAATTAAACAATTCATTGTCATTCTTATAGTCCATATACGATAGATTTTAGCTCTATATTCGAATCTAAAGTGTTATGGTGCGATCCGTGATAGGGACACTTTTCTAATTTGATCGTTTTTAGTTTTTGGCGGCCATTTCTAAGCCTCTCTATACCAGGTGGCGTAAGAGGTGACTTGGGTTCCGAAACCGATAGATTGAGGTATATCCATCGGAAACGGCGCAGCTTAAAAACTACATGGGGATGGTCAGCAGCATCCTCGTCGTGAAGTTGCGCTCCGCGAATGCCCCCACGCCTGCCCAGCGCGGCAATTATGGCCAAGAATCCTATATTGAGGAGGCCTATGTCCAACAGTGGATTTTTTATGGTTGATATGTTAGACGGTGACGGCCATTTCTAAAAGCAGCTGGCATGTTTTAATACGAGAATATTATTACAATGTACGAATGATCTCAACCCTGATGTTATGATTATTATAACAATTCAAAAAGTGTGTCTTTCTGTCGCATATCCTTTATAAATGTTTTAATTCCGTCATTAACTTTGTTTGGATTGTAAGAATATATTATAGTGTTAAACCCCTTTAATGTACATCACGAGGGCAATTTTTTTAAATTTCTTTAACACACATCTTAAATTAAATTTAATTATAACAACAAAATAAATTTTCACAGATTCGTGATGTCATGGTTGAAAGTCACAATATAAATAATAAATATGTCCATGTGTCCATAGTACCTGTACTGCATTAGTACATAATGTAATACACTGTCTTCTCTATCGCCCATAAAATTACAACCGCGTATTTGATTCCATTGAAATATCCCGCATATTTGACTGGTCCGATGGCGTAGGTGGTAATGATCCTGTCTTATGCGCCATAGGTTCGATCCCCACCCAGGCAGATATTAATAAGATGATATTGATGTTTGTTCTGTGCCTGGGTTTTTAATATGTGTATTTAAGTATTATATTTGTGATTTCTCAGTTATCTGATGTTCGTAACACAAGTGCTTTAAGCGAATTAGCTCGGAATCAGGTCAATGTATAAGATTTTGTGGGAATTTATTTCTTATTATATATTTATAAATCGTCATACTGTATAAGGTTTAAAATATCGCTTACCTTGAATATTAACAAACTTACTAACTAAAACTATAATCGTAACTGGTAGATTACACTCTCGAATGTTTATATATTTTTGGAGATACCGATACGGTCGGCGTCGACTACTACAATTTAGAACCTTGTCATAATTAAATTACAGTTAATGAGTTCTATGAATAATAGTGAAACTTACTGTGACATGGTACTTAAGTCTTGTATCTACTGGTCTACATTTAAATGTCAAACAAATCATGTTAGTCATCTGCATGCTGCGGTATTTTTCTGGACCGCATGTCTAATGGATATATCGTGGTTTATGAGAATTGGAAAATATTAGAAACTTTTAATAGAACTACTCTTTTAACGGCTATAAATCGTGGTTGATTAAACCTATAAATTTTTTGTTCGTTTTACAAAGTCTAATAAACTGTATTTTAAAACCGTTTTATACTAAAATATTATATTAGGAACTTGTGTTTGACCTCCGTTCCTTGTTCATTAAGGAGGATTAAATAGGAATATAGGAAATTCCTAAAAACCTTTTGCTTCTAATTTGTTTTATTTTTTTTTTCAAACTAATCAATGAGACAACATGATACATTTCGTTATAAAAACTAAAACTACAAAATATTACCCTTAACACTCAGACCCAATACAAATAAAATTTCTGTTAGCGCATCGAACCATTGCTATCTTCATACCAGCCATTGGAGATACACTGTGCAGCAGCATCCCCGACGCAGAGGCTGCGCTCTGCGATTGCCCATACGCTTGCCTAGCGTGGCAATTATGGGCAAAATTCCCCCTTTCTTGGGGGCCTATGTCCAGCAGTGGACTTCCAATGGCTGTAACGATGATATCTATCTTATGTACGCCTCTTTCTACCTATTACTTTCATTCGGCGATGGTGCAGATGGTAGATGGTTGTGGCTCCTGTCTTGTCCTTACAACATAAACTCACAGCCAAACCAACGTTGCTGTTTATGTTATAGGAATGATAATAAATTGTTTACCTATACGACTCCGTGTTCCCGCAAATCTTTGTTAAAGGCGAAGAACTTCTAAAAACATAATTTTTTTCAATATTCATACGTGAGTTATATTGCATATCTATAAGCTATAATATTATAAATCCAATAAAGTGTTTCTGTCTGTCTTTCTATATGCGTAAAGATCTTTCCTTATACACTCTCACGACTTAACTTAATCGAAACTAATATAAAAAAGAGGAAAGACTTCATTTTTTATTGTTATAATATAACTAAAAACTAGACTGATTTTGAAAATTATTTCACCTTTAAAATGCTACATTATCAGCAAGCAACATCCTACTAACATAATAAACGCGAAAGTGTATATGATTGAATGAATGTATTGCTGGCTGTTTGTTACTCTGTCACGCCAGCTGAAAGCCAAAGGCTGTGGTAAAGGCTCGACCACAACTCTGCCTGCGTAGACTTCCGAATCGAAAGGTTCCGTCGGGTTAAGATATAAAGATATCATAATCCGTCGGAACCTTTCGATCAAAAAAATCTTTCTAGTCTCGGTTCTAAAGTTATTTTTCAGTATACAATAGAATATCCGATGTCTAATACGAATGTCATTACAGAGGACCTAAACGTGTTGGGCTGGAACGCATACGTGGGCGAGGGGGGCTGCACGCTGAGCGGAGGGCAGCGCGCGCGCATCTCTCTCGCGCGGGCGGTGTACCAGGACAAGCAAGGTTAGCTCAAGGTCATATCCAGGCTATATATTATACCTGGTTTTTATTTCATTTTATTTAAATTTAACTGCAAACGCTCAGGCGGAATTTATTTAAAGAAGAACGTGTGGTACAATGTATCTCCGTGATTTATCTCCATGTGTTATTATTTAGAGTAAAATTCCGCCGCTGGGCTCATTTCAGTTGACCAATTGTCAGCACGGCAGTCTTTCATTACAATCTTTACGCAAGCGGTAGATTGTCCACTGACTGACGTATTTATATGATCAACAAATCAGAGCAATTTGGCGTATAAGTCATGCAGTCAGCATGTATCATTATTTATCAAATTTTTTATGGTCGCCAATACAGCGAGTTTACTAAAGGATCTCAGAGATTTCATTCAAAAAAAGTATGTATTGCTACCTCACTCGCACCTTAAAAATTAGTGCAGCAATGTTCGCATTGCTATGTTCCTGTATGTATGTTTATGTATAGGGTGAGAGAGGCAGTGAAGTCACAAGGTCGGCAACGCGCAAGTGATATCCTTGTATACGGACGTATACAGGCCGCGTCGACGGTATTATTTATTTGTCGACTTAGTGATGAATGTAGTGTGCGGTGTCGTGCGCAGTGTACCTGATGGACGACATCCTGTCGGGGCTGGACGGCGCGGTGGCGCAGCACATCGTGCAGCGCTGCATCCTGGGCGTGCTGCGCCACACCGCGCGCGTGCTCGTCACGCACGCGCCGCGCCACCTCGCGCGCGCCTCCTGCATCCTGCTCATGCAGGACGGCAAGCTGGTCAGGCAAGGTATTGTGGCTTGACTCTGTGCTATCTCCAAATTATATATATATATATATATATATATATATATATAATAGACATCGAACTGTTTACCCGCACGAAGTCGTGGCGGGCCTTTAAAACGAATTTCATAGAATATCACGAATACTAAAATATAAAAGAAAATACCGAAATCATTATAGGATCTCCTCCCCTTTATTTCGGGAATATATCAAAGGGAAACACAATCTATAGGATACCCATGCATCTAGAATCATGCAATCAAGGAAATATTCCGAAATCGTTTTTATTCTGGTGTACACTAGATACATTTGGTTTTGATATCCCTCCCAGGACAAAGATTTATTTAATCATCATATATTCGTTCTATGTTTAGGTGTTAAATAAGTTAAATAAAAAAGGGAATCGTTCTCTATCAGATCTGCTATTCGCAATAGAAGCTTTTTTAGGCTTAAACTAATCTTGTCAGAATGATGCGATATGTAATACTTGTTTATTTCAAAGACAAACTGTAAGGGGCAGGTTCTGTAGGATTCTAAAAACTTGATGCACACTGCAAACAGTGTCGACTTACCGCGGGTGCTTACCGTAATAATTTACGAAAATATTCACTTCATTTATTTTTTCTGTTTTGTGTCGGTGCGCAGGCCCGCCGGACGCAGTGCTACATACTCTAGAGGATTTGCTACCAAGCGAAACTGAGTCAATCGGCGAAGAGCCTCCGCGACCTCCCACACGCCCCAACACCGAAGACGCGCAGGACACCGTCAGCCGGAATAGTCTTGACGACAACGTATGTATATTATACACTGCCCTCAATCTCAGCCCGGGGGGAGAATTGCTGCATAGGGACAGGGACAGGGACGTAGAGATAAAGAGTTTGGCGGAAGTCAAAACTAATGCGCGGGTGTGCAGTCGCGGTTCCACGCACATCCCCACGATTCAGCTATTATAACCGCAAGGTTGGTATGGCCATGGGACGGTGGTGGGATTGCCCTCAAACTCAACTGTGAGGCAGTTCTCGCCAGGTTTCTATCTATTTTGAGGTAGGATTCGCAGTGGCTTCATGTTGTTAGCTGTAGGGTAATGTTGTGCTTGCCCGTTGACCGGTCGCCTTACCTCGCGCGCAGCGACTACGGGTCTATTGTGCCAATAGGTGAATGCGAACGTTGAGTACGAGATGTAAGGAGTCTTTAGCTAATTGGTGTGATTGGTTTACTCCACTATGGGTCATGAGTCGTTATATTGACCCAGCAGTTTTAGGCTAAGGAGAAAGGGAATTAAACTTTCATGTGTGAGTAGTTGATTGCGATTACAAGTGGTGACGACTTTACAGATCTGGTACCTCTCTGGACAGCTGTCCACGCGATATATAGGAATACCTATACAAAATCAACAAAACCCCTGCCAGTAATACCTGTTGCCGTGAGGTACCGCCAGAGTAGAATAGTACCTTCCCTTGTACCAGGTGTCGTAAGAGGCGACTAAGGTACCACAACCGACAGATGGTGGTATATCCATCCAAAACATTGCAGCTCAAATGCACAGGGCGGGGATGGGCAGCAGCATCCCCATCGCGAAAGCTGCGCTCTTCGATTGTTAACACGCTTGCCTAGCGCGGCAATTATGGGCAACATTCCTCGAGGCCTATGTCCAGCAGTGGCTGCTGTGATGATGATTATGAACTCCTTGCTTCCGTATTTCAATAGGTTTTTTTTTTTGCAGGAATTAATGTCGGAAGGGACAGTTGGCTGGTGGGTGATCAACTTGTACCTCCGGTCGGTCGGCTACTTCCTTTCCATCATAATTCTCCTGTCGCTGGTTCTGATGCAACTCTCGCAGAACTTCACGTTCCTCTGGCTCACCATCTGGGTCAAGAACCGGACGCCTTCCAACTCCACGAATTTCACCATGGAAGCTCTGGTCCACTCTCCACCAGAGACCAGCACGATACTCGACCACGGCTTCAACGAGGTTGATAAAGTGATACACGAAATTATAAATGGTACGCTGCGATTGGTCGGAGAGTACAAAAACAGTACTCACATAAACAGCGAAACAAATACAGTGCAAACGCTATCTGGCGAAACGCTTGTAGACAACAATACCCCTGTGTACAACGACCAATATTATTTGGAGATGTATTTTGCATTTGCGGGTCTGAATTTGGTGTTCACTGTGATGCGTGCGTTCCTGTTCGCCCACGGAGGAGTGCAAGCTGCATCTAGGATACACAAAATCCTTTTAAAAGTCATAGTAAAGGTTAGTGATAGTACTTTTGTTTCAATCAATAAATATTTTTCAAGGTAGACCTAGTACAAAGGTCGTCTGATTCTCCTAATTCTACCGCCATACAGAAGTGTTGGCATAGCTGTGTTCCGGGTTGAAGGGTGGGAGAGGCAGTGGAATAACTGTGCAATGTTACATATGTCTTCATGACACAAGTTGGCGACCCGCTAGTGATACCTACGTATGTGACACGAGCGCGCCTGGGCTCCGGTGGTGCCAACATCGCCCGGACTGTATGTTTACCTGCTCACTTAGTAGTATATAGATTGGAAAAATAACTTGTAATTATTGACATAGATCGCTCACGACATTTAATATAGTTCATAGTTAAATACTCAAAATGAATTAACAATTTGTAAATGGCATGAATCTCACTTCTTAGATGAGCTTGAGCTTCTTACTATTATTATATTTATCATTATTATCATATCAGCCATAGGAAGTTCACCGTTGGAATAAGGCCTCTTCATGGAAGCCGGACATTTTGGCCATAATTGTAGTATGTGACAGGGAAGCTTTATATATACAGATATACCGCCATCTGTCGGTTGCGGTACCTCAGTCGCCTCCGACGCCACCTGGTACAGAGGGTAGAACTATTCTTCCCCGACAGTAACACACGGCTTTTTATTATAATTTGATTAAATTGGAAACGAATGCAACAAACAGACAGACACATTTTACTATCTTTATTTTTTTAATTATTGTATTAACAAATGTTTACATCAGTGATATTTGCAAGTTCTTGTTTTGTTTTCTAAATAAATTAACAATTGTACTTGTTCCAGGCGAAAGTGAAGTTTTTCGACGTGACACCGTTGGGTCGTATACTAAATAGATTTTCGTCTGACACGTACACGGTGGACGATTCGCTGCCGTTTATCCTCAATATTTTACTGGCGCAGATCTTTGCCCTAATAGGTAGGGATGTATCTTTTTTTATACGTCTATACCTAATAAGTGAGTTTAGTGAAATGTGTGTGCTAACAAGGACTTATATGTATACATTTGGCGCATAGATACATTATTCTCTCCAGTAGACATGGAATCTGCAGAAGATAGAGTAGAGTACCTTAGCAATGAGAAATTGATACCCCTCAACATCATACATACATCGCTCTGACTCCAAGAAAAGTCCTTTAAAGCACTTGTCTTGCAGACATCAGATAACAGAGGAATCACAGATTTTTATTTTCGATTTCTTCCTTCTATTACACTTTAATACATAGTTAACACTCAGACACAGACGGAACACAAATATTCATCATGATTGTCTAGTTTTGGAGTCGAACCCACGACCCTTGGCACACAAGGTCGGACCAATACCATCAACGCCATCGAGCTATACATTATTGTTACGTTTTAATACTAACACAATAAAGCAGAGTATCGAGGCGCGGGGATTACTGGGGTTAAGTTACAATACGAGTAGACGATATGAGTATTAAGTGGTAATAAATTACGTAAGCTACAACTAAAAGCTAATCACAGCTCTATATACAAACAAGAAGAGTTATTCTCCCTTGTGCAGGCGCAGTGGCGGTGACAGTATACGGCCTACCTTGGCTGCTAGTCGCTGTACTACCGCTGACGCTCGTGTACTATCGACTGCAGCGGCGGTACCGCGCCGCCTCGCGCCAACTCAAGCGGCTGCAGAGCGTCACGCTCTCGCCCGTCTACTCGCACTTCAGTGACACGCTCGAAGGTTCGCTATGTGTTTAAATATTTATACTTAGCAGTCCGGCACTAATGAGATCGCGAACTTATATTGTCATAACGCATCCGACGATCCGGCCTCTACTTTTAATATTCTCTATTAGGAGAATATTAAAAGATCATAGAAAATCATAAATCAGAAGATTTTCTCTAGGTAGCATTGAATGTGGATATATAACTCTTAATATTAATGATGAAAATTCACATTTAGTTACTATATATATATATGTGTGCCAACAGGCACTCATGAATATGAAACGACGTGTATATATTTAAGTACCTAAACCGTACTTAAATTATAATGGTTGTTGGTTGCCGTTTGCTTTTCTAATTTTTTGTTTGTTCATATTAGGGTCTATTTCTTGTTAGCAGTAAGGGTTTTTTAATGGGTCTAAGTTACAACTTGTTTATAATAGTTTGTATAATGTAAAAGCAGTAAACCTTCTTAATTAAATAAACAAATAATAAATATGATACATAGCATCCGGTTATTCCACATTCACTATAGTTGAATATATACTATACTATTCTATAGTATTCCGTATCTTCACTCATCCGGTTATCCGACCTCTACTCATAATGTGATCATCACGCAGTCTGTTATCAGACTTGCACTCATAATATTGTCATAACGCACCCGATGACCCGACATATACTCAGAATATTGTGATAAAACATCCGGATATTCGACTTCCGCTTAGTTATTGTCGAAACTGTCTCAGGGCAAACGACGATCCGCGCGATGGCGGGCAGCGCGCGCTGGTGCGACAGCGGCGACGAGATGGTGGAAGCGTGGCAGCGCACGGCGCTGTGCAGCGCAGCGGCCGCGCAGTGGCTCGCGCTGCGCCTGCAGGCCGGCGCCGGCGCCGTGGTCGCGGGCGCCGCGCTGCTCGCCGTGCTGCAGCGCGCCGTGCACGCCGCCGACCCGGGTACGTTCCCGTGGTGGAGGCGGCGACCCGCGCCAGCGAGAACGACTGCTCCGCTATTGCAAATCATCGATAGATGTCTTCCTGAACGGAGTACGATAGGAACGACACGAGTATCAAACGCACGACATTTGTCCAATGCTTACGACAAAACAGTTATTATATTTATAAGTAGGTACGGTAAGCAACAGATCAACCTTCCCAAATCTGTCAATTTTGTACTCAATGGTTCGCTTTTATTTATTAATATCGACTGCGAATTTTTTACGGCTTTGTGTAGGTCGATCTGTTGCTGTGTGTACATAATTAACTGGAATAAAATATTAATTAGATTTTAGTACTGAACGGAGTTTTAGATGTTTCATTAGTACATACATGAAAGAAGCCTGCTAGAAATAAAACCAGCGAGTGATAATTGTTTGTTTATTTGATTATTTTGTATGCGCAGGATTGGTGGGTCTGGCAATATCATATGCCTTATCGATGACGTCCATGTTGAGCAGCGTCCTCAACGCGTTCACTGAGACAGAGCGGGAGATGATCGCCGTCGAACGAGTGGGCGAATATATACGACAGGTATTTTTTTTGTTTACATCTATAAATACGTATAAATAACATTGAATCAATTTAATTTAATTGGCTGTATGTAATGCAAAATTGACAGCATTACACTAAAAGCATATGTAAGGTTATAGGGCATGTAAGGTATATAATGGTAAAAAAAGATTAAACTGTCTGTTTGTTTTGACTAATCTCAAACAGTTATCTGATGTTATAAAGAGTAAATCAGGTTACTCTTTTTATTCACACGGCAACAGAAACTATACTTTTTTAATTATGATGTCAGCAAAGAAGCATACAGCTTGATGGTAAAAGTGACCGCAGCCGCAATATCACTGGGATATCACTAGCGCGTTGCTAACCTTGTGATTTGAAGATATTACGTCACATTGCCTAGTAATTTCACTGCCTCTCTCACCGTTCTCACACAGCAATGCGAAAACTGCTAGTTGGCAGTAGAAATAGGTAATCGTGAGATACCGATGCAGACTACGTTATGTATAAAGTCTACCTCGTGTAAGTGCACTTAGTCGCTGCTAGTTATATAATAATGCAAAAAACTTTTTTGATCATTCAATAAATACTGTTTAATAGGTCGAGAGCGAAGTTATTGAAGGTGCGTCGCCACCGTACGGTTGGCCTTCACACGGGGTTATAGAGTTCAAAGACGTGTCTCTCAAATATAGGTAAGATACAATTATACTTACACATTCTTATCACTATCACAATATAATCTAAAATACTACATTCAATTCCGAAAACCCTTAACGTCAGCCACCCAGGGTTCCTTTAAAGGAGAACGGGCCTTAAGTTACTTAAATAATCGTCCTTTCTTAAATCAAGTGAGTGAATGAGATCAAGAGCGACGCTATTATTCATCCCATTTGAATCTCACAGGCCCTTATGCCTAATTAACGAATCTTGTCGTTTTCATTAAATTTATTTTTCTTATAGATTAAACATTAATTTGATCGTTCTAAGCTCAAGTATGCAACATCAATTCAACAGATAAAAAGTCTGAATAAACTGACAGCGTTTTGTTACCCCAAGAATTGGGTTATATCCACCTCATGCAAATATATTATTATCAATTGAAGCGACCGCGAGAACGGCACGCTGGCGCTATGCGGCGTCTCGTTCTCGACGTGGCCCAACGAAAAGCTGGCGGTGGTGGGGCGCACGGGGTCGGGCAAGAGTTCGCTGCTGCAGGCCATCACGCGCCTCGTGCCGCTGCAGCGCGGCTGCGTGCGCATCGACGGCGTCGACCTCACCACGCTCAATCTGCACGCGCTCAGGTAACTGTCTACGCGTCTCATGCCGCTTCGAACGGCAAGTAATCGTCTGAGCGACGAGGAAACCTTCGTTTTAATGACAGTCGGAACATCCACTACCGACATAAGCCTCCCCGAGAAAGGGAATATTCCATATAATTACCGCAGGCGTGGAGACAATCGCAGAGCATAGCTTTGCACCCTTTTGTCTTTTCTACCCTGTTGCATTTCACCTGTCCCGGTGGGCATACCATCTGTCAGTTTTGGTACTTCGATCGCCTTTTCAGACACCCGGTACTGGAGGAGGTACTGTACCTCACGACTTCATTGAAACCGTTCATAGAAATACGACAGCAATCGCGACTTTAATGAATCAGAAAAAGAATAGAACCACCTTTTGACTTTTACGTCACCATTTCTTGGAGAAGATGTCATTATCATCATCATCATCACAACAGCCATTGTAAATTCACTGCTGGACATAGGCCTCCCCAAGAAGGGGGAATTTTGCAAATAACAGCTTTCGTGACGAAGATGCTTGTGCTCATCCCGTAAACATTTGAGCTATACTATTTCATATAGATATACCGCCATCTGACAGTTCCGGTACCATCGTCGCCTCTTACGACACCTGGTACAGGCGATCCCCCCGTTACCTCCTGCTATTCTACTCTGCTAATACTTCACGGCTCGGAGAGGATTCAAACTCGACGATTTCTGATTCGTGTACAATTTTGTATCGTTTACGCTACTTCGTAGACGGCACAATTTGTAATTTAAAAACTTTCCCTCGATGCACAGGTCTCGCATCGGCGTGATCCCGCAGGAGCCGTTCATATTCTCGGGTAGCGTGCGCGAGAACCTGGACCCGCTGCACGCGTACCTGGACGCGGAGGTGTGGCGCGCGCTGGAGCTGTGCGGCGCGCGGGAGCTGGTGCGCGCGCGCGGCGGCCTGGCCGCGCCCGCCGCCGACCTGTCGCGCGGCCACGCGCAGCTACTGTGCCTGGCGCGCGCGCTGCTGCAGCGGCCCAAGGTGCGTGTTAGCACGCGTGCTTCCTCGTCCTTTAGGTTACCTTAGCGACTTCGCATCGATCGCTACGATTCCACGATACGACAGATAAATGTGAAATGAGAGCCAAGTTCAATATTATGGTATATGCCTTGGTTGTTGACTTCGACGAAAACAGAAGTGAGATGTAAATGGGTGCCGAGTTCCGTGGTCAGACCTAAAATATATTTACAACGACATAAATATAATTTCTTCTCATAACTTAGGATAATGTATTGTAGCGAGGTCCGACTTGGCTGGTTCTCGTATACGAATTATTATGTTAGATGACTAGTTTCTACCGGCGAGTCTTGGAAATAATAAAATAAGAACCGACAAGTAACAGCAACACTTGCGAAGGCTATTTGCACTAGGTCAATATTTCCCTCGCGCTCGCAGATCCTGCTAGTGGACGAGGCGACGGCGAACCTCGACTCGGAGCTGGAGCGGCTCATCCTGGACACGGTCCGCTGCTCGTTCGCCGGGTCCACGGTGGTGTACGTGGCGCACCGCGCGGCCGGCGTGCTGGAGTGCGGGCGCGCGCTGGCGCTGGCGGCCGGGCGCCTGGCCGAGCTGCGCGCGCCGCACGACGCGCTGGACGACCCCGCCTCGCACCTGCACCGCCTGCTGCGGCCCGAGTAGCCCGCCTCGGCTCGCAGTCGCCCGAGCTGCGGTCACCGTCCTGCTACTCGAGATATGTCCTGACGTTGACTATTGACGTGAATACGTTTTTCTATATATGTCTAGTGAAATGTGAAATTTAATTATAACATCTGATTGCTCAAGGATCGAAGAAGCGTTCGTCGTGAACAATACACGGTCGTGGCCGTCCCGACGTCGTACTCCATTCTTTTAAACGACTCGCCCCGCACTTTTTCAAACGGACATCCGCTCTGAACACTGCGCTATTCGATGTCACTCTTCTTGTGATCCTCGGTCAACGACCCCGGCTGACACCCGCCCTTACTTGACGAGTAACTGTCATTTCTCGTGGCTAAAGCGAAAGCTTGTCCCACGTGCCTTCGGCCGGTTTCCGGTACACTGACTGTTTCAACATACAATACGTTTCTTGAGTGTGAAAATAAATTCTTTGTGTGCAATGGGACACGGGTCGTTTTAAGTATTTTTACACAATTGAAGGTAATGATGTCATATCTCCCTTTATTTATTTGGTAATAATAATAACGCAATCGCTGAACGATCATGTTTTTTTTACCAAAGATTAAAGAGGCCTTTCTAATTATTAATTTTTTAATAGTGCTGTTATCATAGATCAGAATAGTAATGTTCTTCATAGATTTTAACAACGCTCATCTAACAGGTACATGCCTAGACAGATTTAGTTATTTCGGACATATATTGTTACACAAAAAGAAAATAACCTGCGCAATGAATTGTAGCTGCTTGAAAAATGTGTGATCGTAAAAATTTGGAACTCAACACGTGTTTAGAAAGCCTAGCCATAATTTGATATCGTTATTACATAAGTTCTAGAACTTTTCTGATCTATGGTTCTCATATATTAAATTTTATGTGTGTAGTTAATATTGCTAGAGCTGTTAAAGCTTAGATGAAAAGCCGCGATTTTTCTTAATAAATATATATATAAGGCACTACACGACTGTTTTCTAGTCCTAGAACGAATATTTGAAATTATATAATGAATTTTGTTCTAGTCGTCATAGTGATTTTTACTGTTTAAGACTTAAACATTACTAGTTTTATAACCTCTAAGATTTTACTTCCACAGTTATAAAAAATTTCGTATATCTTGCTGTAACCGTTCGCAAGTGTTCATATCGCAAAGTAAAGGATTGTGTTACAAAAGTGGTTTATATTTTCAACTTATCAGACTTCACTTAAGACGACATTCCACGGCTTAAACACTCAATGTGATGCCACACGGACTTCTTGCTCATAATTATATTATTATTGTCCTATAATAATTGTTATGTTAATTAATGTAAGTGTTTAAATAGTATTAAGCGGATCCACTGAAACTTAAAAAAAAAATGTTTTATGAATAGCAATATATTGGACAAAACACATTACACACCACAGATATTATATATACATATTTAACATGCATTTATTGAAAAACTTAAAATGTGATCTAATTAATATCAAAGTAAATAATTTATATTGTATACAATTGCATTACTTGATTTTATTTATCATAATAAATCATTTGACTTTTTTGTTTTAGTAGTTTACTCATTATAATTTTAGTTATTAGATGTTTATGTTTCGTGGCATATGTAAGTGTTTATTGTATATAAGAAGCTGTATTATGAAAGCTAATAATTATTTTTTTACTGTCAGATTAATACAACAATAGATAATTCAAAATTGAGACTAAATAAATAATGTAAATACATATAAATGTTAATGCTTCTTTATTAATTACATATTTCTTTCCTCCGGCGTCTTATAAGGATAGTCAATGTATTCGAATATATCCTCTTCGCTTGATATAGGCACCGGTTCCCCCGGCACTCCTGTAATATCAGGTATGCGTGTTTATGTGTTCATTATACATAATGATTACATAAAATAATTATCTAGGGCTAATTTTCAAGCTGGCTGGCCCCTGAAATGCAATGGCCGATGCAATGACACACTCACTCACGCTGTCGACACTCAATGTACAACAACTATACCAGTCGGTAGCCCAACATTCTGGAGTGGGCACTAGACCATCCTGGCGTAGGCACAGACACCTGGCCCTCCCTCTATATACGCCTATTCGTTAAATTTATGTTTGCGTGTTAAACACACTTTTAAGAGATTAAGGAAGGTGTTCTTTTCTTTCTGTGAAACTATTTTATTAAAATCAACAATAATTTCTGAAAACAAATAAGAAATTGATATCATTGATTTCGAGTAATTATTGCGTCCTAATCAAATATATCGAAAGTGATAATCAACACAATTTTGTAAATAAAATTCACTATTGGTGACTTAAATGCAACACTCTGTAGCGACATCAACACATATTGACTGCGCATAACAACAAGAATAATTACTTATCAAAGGTCTTCATACTAAATCACTCAGCGCTGTACAAACTTTGAATATGAGAGCTGGGGCCAGTGGGCCTGGACCAACCACCTAACGCAGAGAAGATCTCTCTTCCGTATCAGTCTCTTTATCTCCGCTAAAGTGGTGACCCCGACGTGCATCAGCAGCAGCTAATGCGGTTGACGGACCCGATGGCACAGATTATAGTGATCAACTTGTACGCTAAGGGTCATGGGTTCGATCTCCACCCAGAACGAATTTATCGAATGAAAATTTGTCTTTGTTCTGAGTCTAATTGTCTAAATATATATTTAAGTATTATATTTGTGATTTCCTTTTTTTTTATTAGAGTAGGTCGACAAACAAGTATATAGTGATAGTAAGCGTCACCGCAGCCTCTTTTGTCTGATGTCCGTAACACAATTGCTTTATGTGACTTATCACAGAGTCAGGTCAATGTTTAAGATGTGTGAATTATTTATTATAATTAACGATAAAATTTTAGAGAAGGTCAGGTAAGGACGTACTTTGCCTTAAACTTCATATTTAGCTACTTACCCGTAATGCCAACAGGCCGCAGCGAGTACTCGTTGAGCGTGAATCCCTTCTCAAGCGCGTGCGCGCGCATGCCCTTGTTGAACACGTCGCTGCCGGTGAAGTACAGCACGCTGCAGTAGTACTGCTCGGCCGGACACAGGCGGATGTCCAGACGCCGTGCCGGCCGTGCGCCCGACGCCCGGCACACGCCCTAACAACATCACTACGTAACAGCGTTTAAAAGGCCAGCTTATCAATGAGTGGCCCCATGCTCGTTCTTCCCGCACCCCCCTCGAGTACGGCCGCGCTCGCAAGGTTGCAGCACGGAAGATAATCCCACCACCGTCCCATGGCCATACCAACCTCGCGGATATAATGGCCGAAGCGTGGGGATGTGCGCGAATCCGCGACTGCGCAATAGTTTTGTCTCCCGCCAAATTCTTTATCTCTACTACCTTGCTGAGTGCAACCTGTCCGGGCAGTTCGGGTCGTTTCTCACTTTATACCAGCTGCACGCGAATTCCTGTAGACTTATGAAGTTCTCTTCCGAGCTAACCTGGTCTTAGAACCAGGCAGGACCATATTCCTTCATTATAATTCCGTTCAGCATTTGTTCCGTTCCGTTCAGACCTTGGCTTGAGTGGTTGTCGTTTGGAAGTACTTACAGGGAGTGAATGGGCCCAGCCGCCCTAGTGCGACTGGTAAGCGATATGTACGCGGTGTACTGTTTTAGAACTTAGAAGACTTAGGCCTATGCTAGTTTATTTTGTACGAACTACGGAAATGGCATATGGAAAATATAAGCTATAGACATCAGACTGGTGTGTCCAGCAGGTGATGACTCAGCATTTATGCCAGAGAGGAGAGGATATCCTAACTCTTTTTTAGGCCAATCTATAGCTGTGCCAACCACTTGAAGCGGGAAATCCGCGAAGAATTGAGAATTTAAAATGGACGCTCAGTTAAGAATTGTTTATGAAATAGTACAAATATTAGATATAGTTGATCTGTCTATCGTGATTCGTTTGGGTATCGAGTACCGAATTGACTGAAAATACGCCAGTATCACACAAGCCAAAGACAATAATAAAAGCCATTTCACACCGCATTGTTCTATCTTACGTAACGTTCACCGAAATTGAAGTTAAACCACGCAAATATTCTACGTATGCTAGTCATTTAACGTTGGTATATATGTAATGTAGTATGGCAGAGATTGCCGTAACGGTTAATTTGTCTTTACAAATACCGCCTATATGTTCCAATTATATATAGGTACATATTATTTGTAGTTGATATCGTGTCGTCGAAATGTTTTACCGTTGAATCTATCTATTCAAAATAGTCCCTATGCCCCTAGTTGTTCCTATTGGGTCGTAACGACTTTTTCTGGTTTCACGATATAGCCTTGATATTTTTTTGTCGTTTTTTTAACTGTCGCTAGCTGTACCCATGGTCTTGAGAATCTCCAAGAGATAGTTGATTATGCTGCCACCTTCCTACTCTCCTGGGAACGCACTACCAACCGTTTCATCATATCAACCATAAAGAGTTGCCTATTTCCAATAGTGTTGGAAATAGGCATGACAGAGCGCAACTTCGCAACGAGGACACTGCTGCTCTGTACTGTTTAGGAACAACCGTTTAAGAACGTGATATACCAAAAGAAGCATCTAATAGTCTTCTCACCATGAATTTAGTGCCACCTATTGATATGGTGTCAGTTATGAGATTTTTGCTTATTGAGTCGACCAGTTTTTTCAGTAAACTCTCTTCGTGTTTCTTCTTCCCTTCTGTAACTTTTAGGGATGGGTGCGTCACAAGAACATCGATGTCACCGCTCTCCGACTTTCCGCGCCTGAAAAAAATACAATGGTTTTACAATTATACATTGTAGTACAAATACATACAAAATTACCACGGAGACACGTTAAATTTTGTAGCCCCATCATCTGTTGCGGTATTCAGCGTGACTAAAGCCGCTGTATGCGCACAGTATATCATCATTACAGCCATTAGAAGTCCACTGCTGGACACAGGCCTCCCCAAGAAAGGATTTTAGCCTATAATTGCCCCGCTGGGCAAGCGTATTGGCAATGCTGCTGCCCATCCCCACTGTCCAACCTTAGTCGCCGCATACGACACTTGGTACAGACGTACTATTCTACTCTGGCGGCACCTCACGGTAATAGGCATAGTATATAGCTTTTTTAATATATATACAGGCACTTTCATTATTACACATATATACCTATATTTAAAGATAACTTCTTTGATTTACGGTAATTTTTCTTATGTTTGTCTTTGTCGTTTTATTCACAAAGCCACTAGATGTCACGACTGACGGTTGTGACATTTTATGGAAAAATATGATTACCTATATGTTTCACATTAATAAGATTTATTTAAATTTAATTATAAAACGACCTGAAGTAATGGCTCTAAATGTTGTTTCTTTCATTATTACAGGTAAAGTAATATTTTGTTGAAAATAAGAACTTCATGTAATTAATTAAATGTAAAGAAAATGATTTTTGTAAATAATTATTTCATTATTACGCAATTACGTCTTTATTTCATTTATGCCAATTATTGGAATACTATCATTATATAGGTATATAATGTGTGTGTATATATAAGTTATAACGAAAGAGCCTGTCGCTGGCAGACACTAAATTTTATCAAGGGTATGTCTTTATTAATAACTATCGGAATCCCGGAGCTTCATCTATAGTTCCCGCGAAAGTCACGTTCTAGTGAAGTAACTCCTTATAACATCAGCCAGAAAAAATGATGACGCTTATTTTTGTTATAGGTAGGTGCCTTACATACTTGCATATGCTTATTTTTAAGAGAGGTACTGTTATATTACACGTCACGTAAATTTTATTTATCCCTACTAATATTATAAATGCCAAAGTAACTCTGTTTGTCTGTCTGTTACGCTTTCCCGCTTAAGCCTCTTAACAGATTTTGAAGAAATTTGACACAGAATTGGCCGGGGTCGAAAAGGGGGATGAAAAGTTGATGGAAGTATCGCTATTTTTAAAGCTAAAAACTTATTTTTAAGGTCATTGAATCGTTATAAATAAACAGACAAGTTTATATTAGTTAAGGTAAAGAGGTATGGTACCCAAAAAAACATTCCACGCATACGAAGTCGCGGGCACAGCTAGTATATATATATATAAATGTCACTTGCTGGTTAAATTTTAATATTATGAACAGGAAAATACCAGGAAATATACCTACCTGTAACTACCGCATATTGTAATTGTAAACTTTGGATCCAAATCGGAGACAATGTTTTTTAATTCACATTCGATTTCTTGTATTTCAGATCGAGGAATCTTCTTCTCGAAATCTTCGAAGTATCTGTAAATAAAAAAGAAATTTAAATTATACAAAACAATATGTGTAACTATGATATATGAATATTATAAAGAGGAAAGATCTGATTGTTTGTAACGGTTTTACTGAAAAACTACTAGACTGATTTAAAAAATCTTTCGCTATTCGAGAGTTACTTTTTACCGAGACGGCTATGTTAAGACCGCCACCTAAAATAGAACTATGTAAACTGAATTTGTACTTTTGTTCTTTTGTAACAAATAAAGTAAGAAATTATTGAACACATTTCAAAAACTTTTTCATGAAAAATTACGTTATCAGCAAGTGACCTAGGTTACATATTGTATGCCCTTAATGCCACGGGAAAGGGTTTACTTGAGTGAAGCTGCGTAACGCTGCTAATACTTAATACTTATAATTTGAAATATTATTTAATGACGTAAGTAGTTACAACTATCCTTACTAATACTATAAATGCGAAAGTAAGTCTGTCTGTCTTTCTGTCTGTTACGCTTTCCCGCTTAAACCTCTCAACCGATTTTGATGAAATTTGGCGCAGACAATCTTTAGACCCTGAGAAAGGACATAGACATATTTTTTAATTCAAAATAAAGGTTGTAAGGGGTCGAAAAGGGGGATAGAAATTGTATGGAAGTATCGCTATTTTTAGAGCTAGAAACTTGAGACTTATTTTTCAGACCATTGATTCGTAATAAATAAACATAACATTCAAAATTTATACAAGTTAAGGTAAAGAGGTATGGCACCCAAAAAAACTATTCCACGCGGACGAAGTCGCGGGCACAGCTAGTAAAAAATAAATGTCTGAATTTTTAGTGGAATCTGTCAGATAATTATTTGGTTCTTATATAATTATCGCTTGTATTAGCAAAATAACTAATTGCTAATAAACTTCCTCTATTAAGTACTTCTTTTTACACCTTGTTAAAATAATGCATGGAAAGTCAATTTTGTTCTTACTTTAAACCTATAAGTTGGTGATGATTTAATTTTTCCTGATTTTTCCACAAATCATCTATTGATTTAATCCCACTTCTAATAAGTTCCGCAGCTTTGACTGGTCCAATTCCTGAGATTCTAGTAATGAGACTTATTGCTTGAACATCGGTGTCTTGGTGAATGTTTTCCAACTTTCTCAATTTTCCGGTCTGTAAGAACTCGTCTATTTTCTTGGCGATTTTATCACCAATACCGCTGAGCTTCCTGGCTTCGTCACCAGATTCAATCCTCTTATGATGCATCGCCAATACACTAGCAGCTTTTCTGTATGCATTGTATTTGTGAATATTGCGGCTTACGTTTTTTTCATATTCCGCTAGCTCCATTAGGAAATCGCAGAAATCAGCGTTAGAGTTGTTGGAATCTGAGGGGTTCTTACGTTTGCTCATGCTGAAAGTAAATGCGATATATTTAATTATACATGTACCTAATGACGAAAAGGGACACCGTTAATATTCAATTTAACAACTGAACAAGCACAAAAATTCTTAACCCAGGATTTTATATAACTAAATCTAATTGTATGGATTCTATGGTAGAAAACCTCTCTTCAATCTTATTGAAGTTCCATAATCTTAACACACTTTTTTATAACAATGAGAAATCGCACGATTTTTTATACACAAACATATTTATCACAATTATAAAATATATTCAATAATAATATAGTTTCATAATTTGAAAAAGCCGCGGTTTCATTTAGTTTCAATTCGATTCTTGTATTTTATTAAAATATTCTTGCCTCTTTGGTAATAGTTTTTAGCTGTGAGTGCTGTTAATGTATTTTACTCTTTAGTTTAGACTTAGACTGTCGTTTTATACATTAGTAATTACTTAAAATAGAGGTTTCTCGAACTTTATGCTAGTAGAAACGAAACGTAACCTTAAAATGTCAACAGTTCAAAACTGTCAATACAGTTTTTTATTTTCATTTTAAGGTTGTTCGTTACAAAAATATAACAAAAACAACAAATTACTTGTAAAAAATATGAGTAACATGTTTCACTATCAAATACTAATTTTAGAGATTCTGATGTTAAGTGGTTTACCTGTGATGTTGGACTAATTTGGGCGGCAAACAAAATTATACAGAATAATGGATAACGTAACAGAGAAACTTTATGAATGTTTTGGTCACCGAAAATTTAAAAGTGAATTACAAGAACGGGCCGTGAGGGCCATAGCACGAGGTAAAACACATTTAAGCTTCTTAAATTTGTAATGATAGTATGTGATCGTCAATAGGTATATCTTTACACGCAATATTATAATACGACCAAATTGAAATGCTCTGGAAAGTCAACATCTTCTCAAAGTGGGGCTATTTTTAATTAAGGAGCATTATCATTTAAACGATCAAAATAACTCGTCCAAGCCCCTCCTTTTTTTTTTTATTTTTGTGAACATTATTAAGCCATTTATAAAAGAAAACATTTTTATTAAATGTTTTCTAATCTCTTAACCTCGTTTTTTTATACTGATGTTGTGTGTATGTTTTTAAAGATGTGAAAGTGATAACATCTATTTTATTATCAGTTTATTTTGATTGAAAATATGTACTATGTACAACTAGTCTACTAGATTTGATAATTATTTTGAGATAATTGATGATTATCAAAGAGTATTTGTTTATAGATAATATAGTCAGGAATTCTGTATTTGTAAAATTATTTAGTTTAGAAGTTCTAAATAGGTATTACTTTCAGGTGTTCATGATGTATATGTTTCAATGCCTACGGGCTCAGGCAAATCCCTCTGCTTTCAACTACCAGCCATGTTGCAAGAAAATAAAGTTGCTATTGTTTTCTCACCACTGCTGGCCCTCATAAAAGACCAAATTGATCACCTAACAAAACTGAAAATCCAAGCTGAATCAGTGAATTCCAAAATGACAACAAAAGATCGGGAAAGAGTTTTAAATGATCTAAGAAGTATGAAGCCTAACACAAGATTTCTATATGTGACCCCAGAACAAGCAGCTACAAGTACTTTTAAATCCCTTTTGGAACATCTAGTCAAGTATAAAAAAGTTTCCTATATTGTGGTTGATGAGGCACATTGTGTTAGTGAATGGGGTCATGATTTCAGACCTGACTATTTAAAATTAGGGGATATCAGGGAAAGGTATAAAGGTATCCCCTGGGTGGCACTTACTGCAACGGCAAGTGCAGAAGTCACAAGAGACATTTTGGCTAATTTGAAACTGTTGCAACCTGTTGCTAAATACAAAACACCTAGTTTTAGGAAGAATCTTTATTATGACATTGTATACCAGAACTGCATTCAGGATGAAATAGGACATCTTTTGGAATTTCTAAAGAAGAGTTTAAGTGGGGATGAGAATGCTAAAACTGTAAGTAACAAGTGCTTTTAGCGGTGTAACACTGTGTCAGGTTAATATTATAATATGATGATTTTTTTATTATTTTTTATTTTATTTATGTATTATAGTTTTAATTTGAGTGGCCTGATAGTGCATTTAGTGGTGTCTTTATCTTATGTTTATGTTTAATGACTTTTCCTACCCAGAACAAACAGTTATGCGATAAATATTTGTGTTTGTTCTGTGGTTGAGTTTTAGAAATAAGTTTTGTACATATAATACTTTTGCTGCCTGATAACTATAACACAAATGCTTTAGGCTTCTTGTCACAGTCAAGCCAAATTAGATGTTGTGTGAATATGTTATTATTGTTTATTACTTATTTTTATTCCAGAAAGACAAAAATGTTGTTATTGTTTATTGTCGTACCCGTGATCAAACTGAAAATCTTGCAAACATGCTCACCAAGAGGGGCTTGCAGTCTATGGCTTACAATGGTGGTATGTAAAAATAGTGATCTCAAAATAGGTTAAATTATATGTAGAAACTGGATAGTTCTAAATGCTTAACTAATGGGACATATTTAGATGGTCTTTAAAATAAATGGACTAAAAAGAATGGAATTTGAATTTGTCTATTGTTTTTTGGAAATATGTCCTACTTTATTTACAATATTATAATATTTTTTATTGCATGTAAATAAAGTATGTGAAAATGAATCATTTACAATCTTTACTGATATGCTCATTCTAGGAAATAGTTTGTCCCATCACAAATGCATGCTTGCTTGCTTTAAAATGAATTGTTATAATTCTCCTAGGAGACCTTTTTCAGTAATAAGAAGTAGTAGGTAGACAGAAACATTTAGTTAAAATCTAATAAAGAACAAAAGTTTGTTTTTAAAAATTTGTTATGAAAGTCAATTGAAAACTGTTATCATGCACAAAATTACGTTTCTAATATTAGAAAAAATGGATTATTTATTTTTTCCTCTTCAAAGAATGTAAGAAACAGATTAAATATTGAATAAGCACCATAGCTTAAGAATAGTACTATTCCAAATGAGTTCTCAGTTCAATCAACTCCTGGGCGTGATTCATTATATATTATATTTATTTATATTTGTTGGTAATGATATTGATTGTTTATGTCATTATATCAACACACATTCAACTGTGTAGAAATTGTAAAATTGCTCTGTCTTCGCAACAACCACGTTAAGGAGGCCACTAAATAGGCTGAAATGAACGCATTGATCTGGGTCGCACCTGTAGGCATGAAGTCATCTGAGCGGGTGGCGGTACAAGAGGCGTGGTCTCACGGCGCGTGCTCATGCATCTGCGCCACGGTGTCGTTTGGCATGGGCGTGGACAAAGCCAGCGTGCGCGCCGTCGCGCACTGGGGGCTGGCACAGAACGTGGCGGCCTACTACCAGGTCAGTACGCTCCACCATCCGCAAAAAGAGAGGTTGATATTGCTCCACGGGCCCGGTGGCGCATTTGGTAGTGGTCCTGTCTTGTGCGCCGTGGTCGAGTATTCTATCTCCATTCAGGAAAAATATTGAAATGGTGAACATTTGTGTTTGTTGTGTGTCTGGGTGTTAAATATGTATTTCAGTATAATATTTGTAATTCGTCTGATGTCCATAAAATAATGCTTTAAACGCGGCCTATCTCGCAGTTGGGTACGACATATGAGAATTTATCTACTATTATTATATGATCAGGATTAAGCAAAATACTTGGGCATCCACGTGGACAGACGGCTCACCTGGCGAGATCACATAAAGGCGAAAAAGGAACAGGGAAATAGAAAGTTTATGGACATAGTACTAGTTACTGGTTTTGGTCGACTCTCTTCCTCCTTCGAATGTTGACTTGGATTATTCTAGAACTTGTTTCCAGCCTGATTAGACAGGTTAAGTTTAGCAAGTACGCTAAGTATTGCTCACGACGTTTCAGGAATCGGGACGAGCCGGCCGCGACGGCAAGCCCGCGTTCTGTCGCATTTACTACTGTCACAGCGAACGTAACGCTGTCGACTTTCTGCTCAAAAACGAAATGGCACGTGCAAAGACGGAGGAGCAAAAGAAGCGATGCAAGAATAATTACAAGAGCTTCGAGGTCATGGTCAAATACTGCGAAACTGTCAAGTGAGTCCTTTTAATAATACTCTTTGTTCACGGGTAACCGTAGCTGTAGCCCGTAACAAGCTGCTAAATAATAAAACGAACAAAATCTTTATAAACAGATATATTCAAAAGCTGACGTACTTATCCATCAGCTTTTGAAAACGCGTGGTGCGCTCGATGAACTTAATAACGTGTAATACTATCATGTGCAAAAACTGATTAACTTACAATGGAATATAATATTGTCGATTGTGTAAACCTCGACGAATTCATAGAAATCACAATTCATGTCAGGAAAATATCTCAATAGTTATTATATCATCATAGATGTCGGCACAAGACGTTCGCGGAGTACTTCGGCGAGGAGGCGCCGGCGTGCGGCGCGCGCTGCGACGCGTGCGCCGACCCCCGCGCCGTGCAGCGCGCGCTGGACCAGCACGCGCGCCGCGCCATGTCCGCGCGCCTGGGCGGCGCCGGCTTCTGCGGCGACGACTCCGCCGACCTGTACGGCGGCGGCCGGCCCGGCCAGCAGAGGTATGATCTTCAGTCTTTTCAATTACACTCAAATATAAGATTTATAGACAAAACCCTGTCCCGATTCGTGATCAACAATTATAAAAATCTTACCTTACAAAATACAAATTTTAATCGCTGTCTCTAGGGAGAGTGAGTCGTACTACGCCGATAACAGTGACGAATCGGAAGGCGAAGGATCGCGGCGGCGCGTGGCGGAGGAGACGCGCTCGCTCATCCTGCAAGAGTTCGCCAACAGAAAACGCGGTCTGGAGCGTGATAAAAAGAAAGCTAAGGATGAAACCTCTGCCAAATTCTCGCGCTGCCGGGCCGCGGACAGCACAGGCAAAAAGGTGAGATCCGGGCTTAGGAATTGTAGTGTCGGCGGTGGACCTGTAAAAGTGGTCGTCTTTATTTACAGATTTACTGGTTTAATTAAAGTGTCATCTATTACCTATCTCTGGCGCCGAGAAAAAGTGCTCGCAGTTCGATGGTCTGGTTTGAGCCGCAGATAGTATAATCTGTGACCGACGGTGATCGATTACTATGATCTGAAAGCTCTCGGAGCGGGCGATCTGTACTTTAAACTATTGAAGGAGTAAAATTGTAGAGTTTCAGATTATTTTAATTTTAAAATTTCTAGCTCCGCACTAGCTCCTCTCAATATATTCGATACTAACATTACCCTAGATGAAAAGGAGACCGCGACGTTCTATTTGAACCCGTCGATTTCAACTCTTTATCTAACACTGGTCAAACGAAGAGCGAACTTCCGTGCGTCTTTGACGTCCCCGCGAAGTGTAGTGGAGCGCCGAGACTTACAGCCCTAAGAAAAAAGTTGTGACCGATCGCTCTCGCCGCCCGCAGGTGACCGGGCTGACGGTGGGCGGGCGCGAGAGCTACCTGTCGCTGCTGGCGGACGCGCTGCTCACCAACCTGAGCGCGGTGAAGACCAGCGGCGTGGCCGTGCGCGCGCTGAGCCGCCGCGACGTGGAGGACTGCGCCGCCGACCTGGAGTACGAGGCCTTCTCCGGCGCCACCGTCATCAGCCTATACCGCCGCGCCATGACCAAGCTGGTACGGCTTTATGATATTCCTAGGCGCTCTGCGTAGAACTTGAGTATTCAGCTCCCGGTTAAACCTGACTTTTGTCGTCGATGACCACCTAAGAATCTTTACCCGTAAAAAATAGTATGGAGTCGCAGAACGTCAACACATAGGGCTCCCTAGTGATTTCCAATAGCATAGATAGGTTATAGGTTCTGCGGTTCTAGTCAGATCGCCAGTCCGCGTTGTCGTACCTTGTCGTCCTACGCTGCGCTTGCTGGTTCGTGGTATCCGTTCTAATAGCGTTGTAATACTAACAGAACTCAACTTCGATTATCATTCCACCGTTGAAGAGATTCAAGGCCGGATTACGTTTCGACCGAATTGATGACTTTCTTAGTCCACAAACGCAAACGCTATAACAATAGGCTTGCTATATGACTTCTGTATGACTTGCAGCTGCATAAAGATATGACCTCTTCGGAAACCGACTTGTTCAGTTGGTTCGAAGTCATGAAGCATCCACTCGAGATGATCCTAATGACCTTAGAGAGGCTCAGACGCAAGACGAGAGCCGGTAATTTCTGTCACCATTTTTATAGAATAACTCCACCACGCTTCAGCTTCATTCTTCCGATGTTCTGCCGTCGACGATGGTGTGGGACGTCTGAATGACTAATAGTACCGGTGTTCCACCCGCTTTCAGAAGCTTAAATGTCTTCTCGTCATCACTTGGCATCTTGTTTTTCTTAAACTGATTCAGCCATTCTAATCTCGCTCTGACTAATGTATAATGATATTTTCGGAGAAGTGTCAGATTAGCTCGACTTTTGATTTTTGCCACGCTATATCGTGAGATACGTTGTCTTCTGTACAAGCTGTTAGAATAAATTTTGATGAGTCGAAAGTAGTAGTGCACGTGTTATATTTTCTAATATTGACGCGGTTACTACTCATATTAAAAAAGGGAAGATTACTGTTAAAACTAAATTTAAATCTCAACCTACTGATGCAAATAAAGATAAAGAAAAATTGATGTTCCCAATACCTTTGATATTATTGCATTAATCCTTTGAAATTAAACACATTATCACGTCTTTCCGACTCCCGATTTTCCAGCGTTCATATTTAATCAGTTTACCGAGTGTGATGTTAAAAGGAGTTTAGTGTCTATAGCTTCCAACGCAGTTGGGAGTGACTGTATCAACCATAAAATGATTCTTCCTATCCTTGATGAAATTCTTCCAACCATCTGTCACATCCTTAATTTTTTGCATTTCAAATCGCAAATAATTCCTCTACCTAAAAAACCCAATCTTACGACGTTCTCTGATTATTATCGTCCTATATCTATTCTACCTTTCCTCTTCAAGGTTCTTAAGCGACTAGTCCACGATCAGCTCAATCCTTTTCATTATAAAAATAACCTTTACCCTTTGCAGTCCGGTTTCCGCCTTGGTCATAGTACCACAACTGCCCTTATCAGTATTACGAACGATATAAGGTCAGGCATAGTAATCGGAAAAGTCACGGTTTTAGCACTACTTTATTTTAGTAATGCCTTCAACACCGTAGATTACGACGTTATGCTTGGCCTTCTACGCTCTCCTAACATATCTCCATCGGTTGTTAATTGGTTTCATATTCGTAGTTACCAATCTGGTCGCCTTGTAATAGCGCTTGCTCAATAAGCTCAAATAGCTTCCAATTCGACTTCGCAGGAACTCCTATGTCGTTCTCTTTGCTATACAAGCTATTGTACTGTCCATTTCCTCCTACTTATCTTAAAAGAAGCTTCGTGTTCCTTGGGGACAGCCATGAAAAATCCCCAAGATCGTAAAATAATTTATTACTCCAAATGCCTACGCATTTCATAAGCTTCTGTAGCCATTACTTTACAGTTCAAGCCGTTCGTTTGTGGAAAGCGCCCCCCCTTGAAGTGAGATCTGCTCGCTCTCTTTCTATTTTTAAGGGAATGGTGAAGGTGAAGAATCTGTCACTTTGATTTTGCTTTTTGATACTGTCACTTTCCTTGTTCTGTAACTTTATCTTTTGTATGTATTTGAATGTGTGTGTATATTTATTTTTATCCAAAGGTTACCTGTAAGAAATTGCATGTAGCGATAAGGCCGCCTCTTGTACCTACTATCCCATGTTTTTGTGATGTTCTTGTGTTGTTTTTATTGATGTACAATAAAGAATATATTATTATTATTAAATCTACCCCTTTAAATATTGAATACGCGGTTTTTTACACGTTTTGTTCGATGTTTCGGTTACCTTGCAGCGACTGTTCGCAAGAAAAATTTTATAGAGTAGTTTTATTAGTGTGACTTACTTGTTTAAATTAAAAGAAAAACACATAATCCAAGACATATATTTATTCACAGATATCAAGTGTCAAAGATTGTAAGGGCCAACTGTACCCGCGCCTAGAAACGTTCGAACCGAAAAAAAAGAACACTCTGTCCGAATTTGCCAAGGAGTTCGAAGCGAAGAGGCAAGAAAACTCCCAAAAGAATATAGGCTTTTTGACCGCATCGCAATTAGAAATGGGTATGTAAAGTCAAGTTATTTTATTTTAATCACTTGCAATGAAAATTATTTGTACTTTCTAAAAATACTTTAGATACCATCGAGTCTATTTCTAGTTATATTTTATTAACTGACATTGTATTTTAGGCATAGAGGCCACTGAGCCGAAGGAATTCTCAAAGGCAGATAAAGAGACGAAGAGGAAAGCTAATTCGTTTAAACGCGATGCTCTAAAACAAACATCTCTTCAAACGTTCTTCAGGAAGGCATCGGACAAATCCCCAGTCTCAACACCATCCCCTGACGAGAGTGACGGTGACGATAATCTCATTATTGACGAGAATGCTGGCGGGAGACACGACGACACAAGACCGAAACTGGAAGATAAAAGAACCTTAGACAATCATGATAATACTACACTGAAAATAGATGAAGCTTCAGAGGACGAAACTAAAAACGAAGGGGATTCTGATACATTCGTCATTAACATAACTCTAAAAGGAGTACCTAGTAGTATTAAGGGAAACAGTAGCGAGAGAAAAAGAAGTGAGGAAAAAACTAATGTCATGAGTTTAAAATCACCGCCAGCGGTGAAGCCTACAGCGAAGATAAAAATAAAAGCATTATTCGGCGAATCGTCTGATAGCGAGGTTGAAGTAAGAGAGATAGTTAAAAAAAAGCGGTACGATGATAGAGATGATAAAAAACGAGCCAAGCACTCCAAGGGACATGACAAGAAAGATAAAGATCGCCGTAGCGACAGCACAGAAAAAGAAGCTAAAATAAAGAAGGAGGAGATAAAAACAAATCAACAATTATTCGGTTCCGCTATGTCGGACAGTGAGTCCGAGAAAGAATTGGTCATCGACGAAGGTATAGAATCTTACCAAGAAGATAACAAAGCGAAATATAATGGTACCTCGAAAAACCGTAGGGATTCTGATTCTAAAAATACTACAGATGATCATCGTCTAGGTCAGTCAGACAAGAAAACCTCTAAGACACTGGACAAGTCTGGTGAGAGTTGTAATTATTTGTCGCTCGACCCGGATCCTGACGACCCCGAGCTGCATAAAGCTCACAAATTGAGTATGGAAGCGGAGAAAGTGTTGTTATCTCTCAAAAAATTCGCAGAACAGCCCCCAGAGCCTATTATCGTAGAGAGACCCAAAGAAAAAAAAGCTAGTCCCGTCGCTAACACGCCCCGACTGTCGTCGCCGTCCCTGACCAAGCATAACGTAGACAAATACAGATCTAAAAGCTCGTCGTCTAAGCGTACATCTAGTTCTTTAAGTTTAAATAAAGAGAAGGAGAAACGACCACATGTCGATAAGAGTTCAGAGAAAAAGAAAACGGAAAGGATACTGACAGAGAAACCGAAGCCTGCGAAGAAGAAGAACGAATCAAAGAAATCGGAGAAAGTGGACGTGGCGAGCTTGGTGGTGAAGCTGCTCATGCCGTACTACAAGAAGAAGAAGATCTCCAACAGGGATCTGTTCAAGGTCACGGCGCGCCACATCGTGCACCAGCTGCTGGCTATCCAGGTCACTGGTGAGTTGTTATGGTGCATTTGTAGCGCTAAATATGGCATGCATAGTAAGCAGGAATTCAACCAAAACAAATCTGTCATTTTTTTAGTTAATTTTGAATTCAATGGCTCGCTTTTATAGACTAATATCGATTGCAAATTTTTAACAGATTTAGGTAGGTTGATCTGTTGCTGTGTATACAAGACATTCAAAGTGCATTAATCTCTTATGATGGGTATAGAAATATTCATTACATATTATATCGAGTTTTCTAAATAGTTTAACTCGATGACCATGTTCCTAACACCTCAGATTGCCCCGTGATGCGTTATGGATACTCAAGCACGTATATTTCATGAGCGTAGATGCGGTCAATGACGTCGCACGTGCGTTACTAAATTGTCACTTAGCTGTCAATGTGTTAACGGAAACTTCGTTCGTCGATTACTATGAAATTATTCATTCTGTAAAACTTTGCAAAATTTTATTTCTTAATTCGATTTTTTTTTGCAGAAGAAGCCGCCATCGACTTGTTACTGAAGAAAACATTCTCTAAGGAATTGAAAATAGAAAGCGAGAATGACCTTGCTGTTAAATTGAATCTTAGTAATGTGTAAAATATGTAAATTATTATTTGTAACATAATATTTATTGTTTGGCAAGTTTTAATGCCATATGAATATTACTTTTCTTACACGATTTAATGAATTGTTTAAAAAAGAAAATGATTATTGAATACACGAATCAGACATACATTTTGTGACAGCATTTATTAAATGTACATATATTATTTGGACTTCATTTTAGGTAAATATATACCTTCTCTATTATCTTTTAATAGTAGACAATATACTTTTTCTATATTATTAGTCTTACAATTTACCTAATTCTTTAAATTCAAAACTAATTTAAAATCTAGCTAAACCGGAAGCTAATACTGTTCAACAGTAATTACATATATCGCTAAAATATTTAACTACCACCAGACTCTAACAACTAAATGGATATCTAACACATAGTATTCACGACACACCTTTTTTAAAACGATTCACTATTTTATTACATCGAGAATGCTATACGCGTGAGACTTACTGCTCGTATGTCATCAAAACTAATTCATTCATATATATTGCTTGTCACGATATATTAATTGAAGTGCTAGAACGGTAATGGATGCTACGGTCTTGCTTTATTTTATCTTTTATCTACTTAACTTATTATGACCGTTTCGACCGTCTGGTGTAATTTTAACCTCTCAAAATAAATATTTCAAAGCCTGTGTACTATGGACATCATAAACCGAGGAATCTGATATAAAATAGATAGGATCACTATTTTCTCAGACACGTGAAGAAGTCAATTCGAAGTAGAAGCAGGCAATAAATTTTTCGAAATTTACTAGAAACCACCGAAATGGTCTATGTTGTTGCGTGAATGCTATTAAAATTATTTGTATACGAGCGGGTTCGTCATTGCCCGTTTAATTACATCTTTGCCGCTGCTTT